>JACONP010000323.1:0-15790 GCA_016624345.1 Platycodon grandiflorus
CTCAATAATGGAGCTTTATTGTTGGGTTGTCCTTCTAAACACGCCTTGGCAGGGGATAGGTACATGATATCTAGATTTTCTCAAGATTCTTGGAAAAGATTTTGATAATGAAAGTTTTGTCGTTTTCCAAGGCTTTGAGAATAGTCTTAACTTTAATGAAGTGGAGTCTTAAGTAAAGTGTGCCTCCACCTTTAGACTTGAGAGAATAAGTCATTTAAAGGTTTTACTCCTATAAGTCAAGCATAAAACCGAGCTTATGAAGTGTAGAATGGCGGATATGGAAATTCACCAATTATAGGTTTTGCAAAGATTTTAGATCACCTGATTTGAAAAATCTGCGATAAGGTTTTTGAAAACCGTTTGTATAAAGCAGATCATACAAGCATACAAATATATTAATTTAAGCACGGTATGATAAAGATTTTATGCAGCATGTTTGATAACTTATATTAACAAATTAATTCATTGAGACATGAACACGGGTCATTTATGAGACGATTGGTGACCATTTTAGGTATGCAGGAGAGTTGGTCTTGATCAATATTGAGAACTCATCAAGAAATTTCTCATATAGTGGCACTTGGAGTCCAGTAGGTAGATTAGACCTTGAGTGAGTAAAGGATATAGATGACTTGAGTGGCTAGCAATCCCATAAATCAGGTCAGGTTAATGTCTCGATGGAGAGCAATGTTGCATCTTTGGCCTTTTGTCATATGAGCTCCACGTCTTTTGTACTCATAGAGAAATGGTTAGCAACATTTATAAGCTAAAAATAGCTCAAATCCAATAATACAATGAGAGAGTTAATAAGCACAAGATTAGAGTAATTACTCGACCTATTGCTTATAAGTGTAACTCAAGATATTAAGAGGTTGATGAAAGGAGTTACTTTCTCACTATACTCTTTGAACCGACCGCTCATGATAGCCGAGGAACTTGTTCGATGTCGGTGAAGTTCATTGAGTGTATCCTTTTAGGCGTAAGCTTCCCGCTGAAGAAGAATAACTTTATCATTGATGTCCTTAGGCCAAGAGCTAATAATCTCGGTGATTTTGGAGATGACATAACTTTGATTTCCTTTGAATAACCTTTGAAACTCTTCTTATTTCATTTGCTTCAAACTTTCATAAAACGTTTTCTTGAAAAGGTGTTAGATTGATACAATCGTTAGCCTTATATCAAGATGGCAAATCTTTAGAAGTGAATCTAAGTAATTCATCCATCATAAATAAAGTTGACATATTTGCTATAGGATATATCATGATTTTGACAAAGAGCGGTTTTGAAATATATATATAATCCTTAGCAAGTCAATCTCTAATAGACTATAGTACTTCTCTTCATAATATCAATAGATTCTGATATATGATAGATTTTCTTATAGTAATCACATAATCATCACGACATTCTTTCTCACTTGTTTTTGAAAACAAAATTAATTTTGATTTGAAAAAGGCGTTTTCAAATGGCTTCCAGGTCTCTCAGTCAAAAAGATTTTCGAAAAGAAAGATTTTGAAAAAGACTCTTTTTGACTATGCATCTAATCGAGCAATGGATCTAAACTCGGGTTGTTAAGCCTGGAATGAAAATCCCAAGAACACGCTCACGATACCAATTGTTAGGTCCACGATAGTATGCTCGATATAGGCTGCTAGGGGTAAATAGCCTATACTAAGTATATTAAAAATTTCATCATATTTTAACATTTAAGTTGTAGGTATAGATGAAATAATTAATATAAATAGGTCATCTTCCTAGTTCTAACAGCTTAGCCGATATTTGTTATGTCGGACAACTTGGATCGGCAGATTTGAAAAACATGCAGAAGGAAGATGTTGTTATACTTGGCTAATAAATAATAGTTTGAGCAAAGGAAGAATAGGCAACTTAAGTATAACAGACAAGATTGAAGTGCTGTAAATGTTTGTGTATAAATTAAGCATAACGAGTTAACTAAAATCTTATATTAGATGCATCAATTACTTTCTACAACCAGATTGCACAAGATAAAAGAAATTATACGGAAAGAGAAATAAAGGCTGAATGTATCAAAATATATATTATATTAAAATTCAGAGAGGTTTTCTCAAAGACAAACATGCTTAGTACATCAACCTAGACTCTAACCTAGCAATCTATTTAAGAAAGAAAAAGAGAGAGATTAAGAAAGTGAAATCAAATTTATCGAAAATACATTATAAGATGTACTCAAATGATTGAGATATCTTCCGTAGTTTCAACTCGATAAATTTGTTGTGAAGAATATTAGGCGTTGTTCAAATAGCAAGTATTTGAACAACTGAGTGCTAAGCACTCGGCCAAAAGTGATGACAATTTATTTACAGCAGCGGCCGCCTTATAATAAAGTATAAATGCTGGAGTATGAATGCAATGTGGATTTTTAGGCTTTGGCTCTTCATCGGACATCTTCAAGCCGGATCGGTCTTCAACAAATTGCGGGAAGGCTGGTTCTTCTGAAAGTTTGAATTGCGAACGAAGGCGAGTCTTTGAAGGGAAAAGAACTCAAATCAAAAAGCGGGTTTTTGATCAAGCTTGACTTCTCGGCCTATGGAATTTCGTTTATCTCTAGCTTTACACACGGTGTTTGTTATTACACTTTGTGTTTTTCTCACTCTTTTGAGGTGTGGAATTGATTGAAAGAATAAGGATTGATTTCAATACCACGACCTCTCACGATGTTTGCATACATGCCTCTGTGTTTCTCTTGTGTGTTTGATTGTGAGAATGAGAGTCTTCTTATATAGGTTGGAGAAGATGAAGAATTCATTGAAGCATTAAATGGGTTTGCCGTTGGAAATCGAGAGACATTAATTGCACGGAGTCGTCTTTCAAAGTTGGGCAAAGACCGTCCGTTAAGCTTTTTGCCTTGAATTAGGTCCGTGATTTAGGGTGGCAGTTTGACTTGACATGCTTAGCACGGGACATAGCGCCTTGTGTTCGTCCTTTTATGGAATCCGCCTTGAAGTATGGACTTTAAACAGAAGAGGAAATGTCGTTGGATAATAGTGAAGGCGCGGTCATCGATGCGTATCTTTGGATTGTCATAAAGATCTTGTAACGGATCTATTTTGACATGTACCGTTTCGATCAACGACCGATATTCCTCTTGAATAATCGGCGTTTGCTTTGTTCATATATAGGATCTTGGCCGATATAGAGATGCGCGGTGTAATAACCGCTGAAGTAGAATTTCTTGATGGGACATTCTTTGGAAGGAATGTCTGCCGGTGAGACATTGCCAATGAGCATGTCCGTTGGGCATGAAGAGAGCTAATCCATTTTAAAGTTGTCATCACCTTGGTAGGACAAAGACTCGGATATGTACAAAGACTTCCTAGTCTAATGACCTATGCATTGTTTCAACAAGTGCCACACTAACCAGCCACCACTTTTACTTATGAAACATGCGTTGTAATGGGAACAAGCAAATCACCGTATTGGAATATGCATACATATATATCAGCTGTTTTACGAGGCATATTCCTAACAGCCTCCCCAGGCCAACGTAGGCCGAGCATATGGACCAACCACAGTTAACAATAGCCCCCGCCTCGTGAGTCACCGGTGGTCCATACACCCCCGCGGTTTACCAACGGTTACGACTTATGCACATTGACACTTGTCACAATATTATTTTACAACTAACTAGTTCATAAGTATCAATTACTGATTTACACGTAATTGCCACTAAATAGGATAAACCCATAACTGGAGCAATTACATATTAAACACATTATCACATTTTGCGTATTTCGGTAGAGGTACTTCTACCCAAAATAACATTTAATAATCGTAGGAATTAATCCCACTTTCCCAACATAATCAAATCGTATCAACAATAGAATCCGTGGAGTCAAATCACGACAATTCTAAACATCAATAATTTAGCTCATTTTCGTAGTACGTCAATTTAATTATCCCATTAAGCTACTTAAACAAGTAGAACAATTATTTAAATAATCCAAGCTAATTAAAATTATACATGCATGAAACATATAATATTTCATCACAAGTAACTAGTTTACTAGCATGGATCATACTAAAATTAAAATGGGACAATTTTATATTACGAGCTAAAAATAGTAACTTACTAAATCGCAAAATCACCGATTAAAACGTGAAATCTTCCGAAGATATTGATCTACTAGCTAACCACGTCGATCCTACGGTGTCCGTTCGTCAAAAGCTTGAAGAAACGAGAACCAAATTAATCGCGTACCGTGAAAATAGCTCACGGCTTTGAAACAGGAGGAAAGAGATGACGGGTGAGTGTTTAAGGTGTTTGTGTGTGTTTCTTTTGGTTTAGTCTAGGCTAAATGATATATATCCACATTTAATATTACTCTCAAGTCAACCAAGTGAACAAAAGTGGGTCAAAACTAAACAATTGGTGGAGTGAGGCGGTGATGCTTAAATAATATTTTAATACTAATTAATCATTTTATTCTTAATTAATTACTATTAAAATTAATTAAACTTATTTGGGTCTAATTATATTTTATTAATACTAATCATAATTAATTAATAAGTTTTAAAACATCAAAGTAAAGCATATAAACACATTAAATGTCACGAAATGCAAATGACGTACAAGTAATCAGTATGAAACTTTCGGGTGTTACAACGTATGCATCACTCACGTTCCCACAAAATTGTACAAACCGTCAATCCTTTTACTCATCACCAAAACCCCATATAAACCAAAACTCTAAACTTCTTACCACTTTACACTCACATAATTTCCACACTCATACTTCCTTGATATTTTCTCTCTCTCAAACCCACTATTCCTATTCCTCTATCTCTCCTCGCTCTACAATGGCGAGAATAGCTTGCGTGGATGCTTAATTGATATACCATCTCTATCCTCCCCATTGGCAGCAAGTTAGCCGCCATGTGTGTTGTCTCTAGACTCGCACCTATCCTTTCCTTCCCTATCAGCCACTTCCAGTCTGACTTGGTAGTTGATTTCTTTAGTACCATGGTACCCACTCCTAATACCCCTCACTCTCTGACTGGCATAATCCGAAATGTCCAAGTTGTGATGGATGCCAACATTTTGGGAGGAGTTTTCCCAGACTTAAGTGTTATAGGCAGTGTTGAAGTTCCGAAAGAAGTTAGAATAGCAAGGTGGGCAAGGATGCGAGAAAACATAGCAATCGATAGCACCTACCACATAAACAAGTATAAGTTCAGGCCTATTCACTATGCTCTGTCTACTCTTACGAACAAGTGTCTTCTAATCAAATCAGTGGCCACGATAAACTCACGAAAATCCAAAGGCACATGATGATCGCTATGGTGGAGGCCCATGAGATGAACCTGGGCCGGTGTTCGGTAGATTGCATTCTGAATACATCACCAAATACCATAACAACTGCGAGGGTAGACCTACTAAACCAACTCACCATCTTATCATTTCAAAATTCTTGAAGTCTATTCCTTAATTGGTCCAACTGATAGAGAACTAGGATGGAATCCCTGTTGCAACGATGAAGAAATTTGGTAACGATGTCATTCTACTTGTTATCACCTCAAGCAAGTTTGGCCAGGATTAGCCACCGTACACCCAGCCGCAGGCGTGCCAAAGCTCACCCTCTGCTGCCGGGGCTCGGTCGGTGAAAATATTCACCGGCCAGTAGAAACGCAAGGAGGAGGCTGGTAATTATTCTACATCAAGGACAACTGCAACAACTTCGTTGCACCTCTTGAACTAAAGGTTGGTCATTCTTCTCTAAACCGACAAAACTTCATTCCCTTCACTACCACAACTTCTACACCCACACCTTTGTCCATATCAACCTTCGATCATTTGTCATCTCAAATTGAGGCTCTTAAACCTAAAAAATTTCAAACCTATTCGTAACCACCCAACCTTTCATTTCGCTACAATAACCATCATTTTAATTCTTGTTCCGCTCCTCCAAAACGGGTCTTTCCCATTGACCATCTTCCATTCTTTATCCAACCCTTCTTAGCTTCCACGAGGAGCTAAAAGACTAATCGAAAACCCCTCTCTCCAGTACCTAAGGACTGATTCGACTTCTCACGAAAAGTCTATGTCCTCTATCATACCATCTTCAACCACACCTAAAGGGACATAGAACAAAACTTTGGCAAATATTTTGAACCTCTAGGTTTAAAGTGGAATCAAATCTATTATGCATGTGATTGATTCCTCCAAGATGAAATGGTACTCAGCTACTGGACAATATTCAGTAGATACTTCAAACTACCCAAGCTTCAAGTTACTGATCCTTACCTAGGGGAGAGAGGCCGGCCAGATGATGATGAAATACACCAGGATTAGGTACCTATTGAGATAACATCTGAACTAATTGCAGTAAGAGATGATACTCTAGATCAAACTTGGAGAAAGATAAACTTAGCTAAAAAGGAATATGGCCTTCTTTCTCAGAAGAGAAGAGAACAAAGGGAAGCAGAGGCTCTCCCATCAACTGCTGTTGAAATTTAGTCAGAAGTTGTTCAACCAATGATTGAAATTGTAAAAGCTGCTAAGTTACAAGCTGAAGTAGCTACTGAATCATTGTTTGCTAACGAACAGCCATTTGAAGAAGCTGCTCAAACTGATTATGTATGTGATGCCATAAATGAAGTCATGATAGAACTGGGACTGGATGATAATGATAATGATGTAGATGCTACAACTGATCTCCCTTCTGTTGAGGAGTGACTTTCCTAAAGGAATTGCAGTTGATGATAATAATGATGATGATGATGATGATGATGATGATGATGATAACAATGATGAAACTGATATGGGTAATGAAATTCCTTTCCTAACTCAGTCACAAACACCTCTCACAGACATCTTTTCTCCTGCCATTCTATCCTTGCCTCAAACTCAACCTTCTCATTCATAATATTCCCAAACACCAACCCCTCAGCCAGCTAATATCTCTATCCTTCAACCAGGTGATTCCATCTTCTAGCCAACTGAACCCATTATTTCCTCAACCCCAACTGTCCCTCAGGCTTCAGTCGTTCCACTTACCACCTCAGTCACTACTAGTTCTAATATTATATTATTAGTGTAGGGATTCAGTATGATTTGAAGGACTCTGAAGATTCCCCGGCTGATAAGGACTTACTCACTTTTGATGGGCTTCTAGCTGAAGATGATGAAGCCATGGAAGTTGAAACTGCCCCTCTTCCTCCTATTGTTCTAAAGCAAAGAAGAGAGGATACACTTATTAATGAAATCCTTCACAACCCTGAGAAGAGGAAAAATAAGATAATAAAGTTTACTAAAGAGGTAGAGAGAAATCGATCGATTTGAAGCTACCCCGGTGATGAAACTACCGATCCGCCGAACCTACCTCTCTTGATACAAATGATGATGGTCCCTCCACATCAACACCCTCTATCTGTTTTGCGGGTTTTAATGAGCTTAGGGGCGCACGCCTACGACGTCTCGATACATTCACCCTCTTGACCCAATCTATTAATGACTTAAACAATCGTATGGGTCTAGTGGATGATCTAAAATATCAGCAGATGTAGATGGACATCCCCCTTCGAAGCCTAGTTCGTTCTCACGATAAACTTCGTCATCAAATGAGGTTGACTGTCCCAGACATTCGAGGTAAAGTCTATAGTGAAGTTCGTCGAACCATTACTGCAGGCCATCCACAGGCTGTGCATGCTGACGATTGAGAACAAGTGGTTTACTGAAAGGGAAGCTACGCACAAATCCGAAACACTCGAGCAAGCTCGTTTAAAGCCCTTCGGGAGGAGACGGCGAAGGAAATCAATAAGGCCCTCGTAAAGAAAATCCTGAGCTGAGAAAGCGTCTGAATATTCCTCTAGCTAACACTGAGCCTTCTTCTTCTCCGTTAACTGAAGCTGAAGTTGACCTCGTGAACATCAGATATTTTTTATATATACTCTGAGGTACTATCTTTCTATCAAAGTAGACTTATATTTATCGTTTATTTATTTCCTCTGCTTTGATACGATTGGCTTTAAATAAATAGAAGGAGTTTGTTGGTCTTTCCCATGATTTATTTCCATTAGCAGCTATGAAGCAAGCATGATGTTAGACATTGGCCATTTCTGACCCATGTACATAGAAATGCACAGTACAGTAGCATGAGCGTTTGTTGTTTCCTCATTCTGTCTAACTATTCATTGTATTTAGAGAACAATTGTTTGTCGTCTTTGGTCACTTTTTGAACTGTATGTATGGCATTTGGATCTTATGAATGTGAATATGATTTTTAAGCCACGGATTCTTATAAGAACTCATTGGCATTTGCAGATTCTAATACAACATATCAAGACAGTGCTTCCAGGGTTAAAGTCGCGCACAATTGCTGCTTTAGTTTCTGTTGCAAAGGAACATGCAACAAAGTCAAAGGTAAAGCTTGACAATTTTCTTGAATTACTTGGTTGGGTGTTTCTCTTTTTACTTGTGCTTGAGGTGATAACGTCAAGACAGTGCTTCCAGGGTTAAAGTCGCGCACAATCGTTAAGGTTTTCTCTTTTACTTGTGAGTGTGTTGAATTTAATGAATTAGAGAAGGTGTTGGTGGTTTTGATTTACCAATAATGTTGAGAACTCACTGATAGTACATTTTTATGGGTCCCTATAAAAAGATTGTCGATGCATGCAAGTTTATATACTCTATTTCTTATAGACGTGTAGCAAAGTCCTTCAACCAAGCTCACTAGTGATCGTGTTCTTATCATCTGCTGCAACAATACGCTGATGATGAGAAAGGAAATCTATCTTGGCAAGCCCATGCTGATTTTTACATAACCTGTAATCTGTAATGTCTTCCTTGAGGGAGGATCAAAACTTGGCGAGGTATTCTATTCGCACGTGTACCTCATAAGTAACTAGCATATGACGAATTTGTTTTTGAAATTGTTTATTTGCAAGGATCTGTGCTAATTTAAAAATCCTTATTACATGATTTGCTTGCAAGTATGCTCGTAGTTTAAGTGTTGATATCTTTTAATCTCACTTGATTTGAAGAGCTCTGTATTTAAGAATTTCACCAACTTACTTTTTGTTATAGTTGGTTTGGTTAGACGCATTTTTTTCTTAAATTTGTTGTCACTGAGACTTGGTTTGTAGTGAATGATTCTAAATAATTGAAGATTTGTTAGTTATCTGTCATTTGATAGCCATCAACAGCATGTACGTAATATTCTCTTCAATTGTCTGCAGATTTGTATTCATTTTTCTTCTTTATCCCCTTTCATTTTTAGTTAGAACTTTTTCCTATCACTTCAAAAGCGGTTAAAGCATGCACGCTGGTTGTGCGGTGATCACGCCAAAAGATCTTAGTGACCACGTCGGATCCACGTGTACGCTAGTTTTTGGCTAGGATGCCTTGGCTCTCAATAGGCGTCTCTCGGGACTAAACCGTCGTGAGTGAGTGGCGTTCTGTGGTAGGACAATGAAAACACCGTCAAGGATGTCGGGGTTTGCCGACTAGCACCCTCCGAAAGTCGTGTCTCAATAAGTGTATGGGCAGTTTTGTGTTAAATTCTTAACTATTCGATTCTGAGGTAAATATGGGAGTGTTTAGTGCTAGCAATAAATGTGCTTCTTCAATATTTTAGTCTGTTCTTGGGAGTAAATGCAGCTTGGTTTTAATGAAGGAATATCCTTCCTTTTATAGACAAGGATGGCGTGTTGAGAAGGTACTAAGTGAGTCACTGGTTTTAAGGGAGCTGGTATTGGAGAACCCATTCCTCTGGTTAGTCTGAGGGGATAGAATGGAAGCTTCCATCTTGGAAATGAGGAGAAGCCATAAATGCTACTTTTGCTTGGTTGTGAAGAAATCTCTTTTCTTAGCCGGAATGTCTTGCCTCTTCCGGGGAATACTGTGACGCCGCAAACATTAAATGCTTGATGTTGACTTCATTCCGAGGATAGTGGAAGTCGAGGTTCTTGTCTTGGTTTTGGCGGGGACACTTGTGGAGATCTAGAGGTCGTCAAGGATCTTGGTGGAGATCTGCCGAGGTTAAGCTCGGGATGGTAATCTCGCGATGAGCTTTGGTCGGGACTTTGTCATGAGCCCTCGACATAGTCCTCGGTTGATATGCTCGGCTACCTCGTGTCGAGCTGTCTTGGTCGTCGTGTAAGTTGGGGCCTACTCGGTGGCGTGGAATAGGTATTTGGGAGGATCCCATCATACTTCCTCACGTATGCTTCAGCGTCCTTTCTTAAGCTCGGCCAATAATAACCGTGGAAGAGAATCCGATCACTAATGTCCTCGCACGGGTGTCCTCCACAAACACCTTCATGAACCTCGGCAAGCGGGTCCTCCACCGTCTCTCGGCCGCACACATCGGAGAAGTGGTTTAGTGAATGATTTTCTATAGAGTACGTCTCCGATCCACGGTATTCCTTCTTTGCTCTCTTGCACGATACGTACCATGTTGTTGTCGTCGGCCTTCCCATTCGATGTACTCCTAAATTTCATCAATCCGGCATTTAGGTGCAGATATAATGGCGAGCGAGTTCTCTGTTAATGGAGGGTAGATCTAGAAACTCCGTCTGCACTCCTTAGGGAGATCCTCCGGCGTGAAAGCTATCTTTGAGATAGTCGGCCCTTGTGTTTTGCTCTTTCGATCGCACCGGCTCCCAATACTTGAAATCTCCTAGCAACTTCTTTGCAAGCTCGCAATATTTCGATGCGTGGGGTGGCAGACCCATATTCCCCAAAATTTGCCTTACAATGAGTTGAGAGTCAGCGAAGATGAGCAAGTGTGGGGCCACGACTTCTTGGGCTAGCTTCGTCTGGAGATTAAGGCCTCGTACTCTGCTGGTTGTTGGATGCATGGAAGTTGTGTTGGGTTTCGAGGTCCATGCGCGGAAGATTGCAAATAACTTCGAAAACCCGGAGCCCTAGGATCCGTTCTAGATGATTAATTAAGAAGAATGATTTAGAATTACTAACCTTGTGTGCTTTTGTCGTTGATAAGCGTTCCAACTCAGTTGAAGAACTAGCGAATCTTCGATTAGCGATTCTTTAATCCGCGAGCGAAAGATCTTGAATAGCGAAGATCCTCATGTGTATCCACGCGTTGAGCGAACCCTAGAACAATTCTAGGATTGCTAGATCCTTGATTGAAACTCTTTTCAATCGATGAAGAAATATGGATTTGGATTGAGTTTTTGTTTTTCAATTCTCAATTGAAATCTCTCCTTTGTGTTTCTCTAAACCCAAAGGCATGAGTGGCGGCTAGGGCAACCAAGGGTTTATATTTATACGTTATAAAAATATTCCCGAAAACCTAATTTAAGTCAATTTCGCGTCGGTCCGCGGCGGGGCGACTCGTCCCCAGGGGGCGAGTCGTCCCAGACTCTCTCCGATTACGTAGTCCAGGAATAGTTGGTTCTCACGGGGCGAGTGGTCCCCGAGAACAAAAACTCCATATTCTTCATTTTTGACAATTGTTCGTCGCGTGTGACCCCATAGGACTATATTATGTTGGCAATGAGTTCGATCACATCGATCCTCATAAGATATGGCGGACTCTAGCAAGCCGTCATGCCTACCCAAATAATATAATATCAAGTTCGATTTCCTACATAGAACATATCACAATCCCTTTGTCACACGATGTTATATTGAACATGAGTCATGGTCCAAGTCAACTCATATTGTTCAATGCTTTCTCGTTACTAAGTAAATTGATTAATCGAATGATATTAATCACATTAATTCATTCGGGCATGGCCATGCACTACATCAATCTTACTTACGAGTGGCCTAGCAAACATCTCTCTTTACGAGGACAAATTTCCATCTTGACTTATCATTCTGACAAGAATCATATCATGCCAATAATAGCCCTTATTGTTATCCGGTTAAAGACAGCGTTAAACTATATCAAACATAATATTCATCAGTGGAAGGCGATGATAATCTCAGTCAAAGGATATCAATGATATAACTATATGAGATTTATTTATGACATATGACCATGACATAAATCTCATAATGGGTCAAGTCCGATACCTTGTTCTCTAACAAGTACTCATGAATCTAATGTGCATCTCTATGCATATAATCATCATATGATTATCCATTAGACTTCATACTAGTGCTTCATAAGTACTAGGGACACGATTATTAAAGCAAACATGCAAACATATATAATAATCAAAGAAACAATCTCTTATATAAATGAATAATGACATTACAAATAAGTCTATCTCTATAGGCCTAGGGCACTAACACCTCTGAGTCTCCCACTTGCACTAGGCCCGATCATTCATGTATCTTATACCCGTGGACCTAACATGACCATCATGTTTAGCTTGTGGCAAAGGCTTGGTGAGAGGGTCCGAAATGTTGTCATCCGTTGGTACCTTGCATATCTTGGCGTCCTCCCTTTCCTGATTTCTCGAATGAGGTGAAAGCGTCTCAAAATGTGTTTGGATCGTTGATGTGACCTTGGTTCTTTTGCTTGGGCAATAGCACCGTTATTGTCACAATAAAGCTCTATCGGGTTAGTGATACTGGGCGACTTCTAAGTCACTAACGAACTTCTTGATCCAAACCGCCTCCTTAGCGCATCCGATCTTTGCTATGTATTGGCCGGTTGTAGAATCAGACAACGGTGCTTTGCTTGGAACTCTTCCAACAAACGGCACCTCCATTTAGCATAAACACAAACCCAATGCGATCTATAGTCATCTTTGTCGGTTTGGAAGCTTGCATCTGTGTAACCCTTTGACGGATCATCTTCCATTCCTCAAATACCAAGAATACATCCTTAGTTCTTCTCAAGTACTTAAGGATATTCTTATTGCTATCAATGATTCTCACCGAGGATCGGTGGTATCTACTCGTTGCGCTTAGAGCATACGAGACATCAGTCTAGTACATAACATGGCATACATGATAGACCCGATTGCGAGCATATGGAATATCACTCATCCTCTTTTCGTCATTTGTCTTAGGACAATGAGTCTTGCTAAGAGTAATGCCATGTCCCATTGGCAAGTTCCCTCTTTTAGAATTTTCCATACGGAATCTTCTAAGGACCTTGTCAATATATGTACTTTGACTCAAACCAATCATCCTTCTTGATCTATCTCTATAGATCTTGATACCAAGGATATAAGCCGCTTCACCGTATCTTTCATTGAAAAACATTTTCCTAACCAAGACTTAAGGTCTCAGTGCGGGAACATTGTTTCCAATGAGCAAGATGTCATCGACATACAACACGAGAAAAGTACTATGCTTCCACTTATTTTCTTGTATACACAAGGCTCGTCTTAGTTTTTGATGAAGCGAAACTCTTTGGTGATTCATCGCGTAGATTCTAACTCTGGAAGCTTGCTTCAATCCATAAATGGATCTCGCAACTTACATACTTTATTAGAATTCTTTGGATCGACAAACCCTTGAGGGCGTATCATGTATACATCCTCAGTAGGTTTCCGTTAAAGCGCTGTTTTGGCGTCCATTTGCCATATCGTAGTAAGTAATATGCGGCTATGGCAATTAAGATTCTAATAGACTTAAGCATTGCTACGGGCGAAAAGGTTTCATCATAGTCAGCGCCATGAGTGCGCCTATACCCCTTAGCAACAAGCCTAGCCTTATAAGTATGTACCTTCCCGTCCACGTCGGTTTTCTTTTTGAAAACCCATTTGCACCTATGGTTTTACACCGGGTGGATCAATCAAGTTCAAACTTGATTATCGTACATGGATTTGATCTCGGTTTCATGGCTCCTAGCCACTTGTCGTCGGGTTGGACATCGCCTCTTGATAGGAAGTAGGTTCATCATTCTCAATGATTTCTACTTCGTTACTTCCGTCATGAAATCCATATCTCTCGGTTGGATCGTATCTATCCGATCTGCGAAGAACTTGTGTATCTTGAACCGGTTCCACGGACTTGTGAATTTGGTTCCGTCTCTACTATTGGCTCTATGTCATTTAGGGTTCTTGAATTTCTTCAAGATCAATTTTACTCCACTAGTTTCTTTAGAGAAAACTCTTTCTCTAGAAAGACACCATGTCGAACAACAAACACTTTGTTCTCGGATCGGTTGTAAAATTGATATCCCCGTTTCCTTAGGATAACCAGCGAAAATGCATTTATCGGATCTGGTGCAAGCTTATTTTGAGAAACCAATTTCTTTACATAAGCTTCACGTCCCAAATCTTCATGAAGAGATAAACTAGGTTTTCTTCCATGCCACATCTCATGTGGGGTCTTAGGAGCCGATTTAGTAGGGACCTTATTAAGTGTGAAAGCGGTATTTTCGGTCATGTCCCCAAAAGAAATAGGAAGGTTAACTTGACTCATCATCGATCGAACCATATCTAATAGAGTTCGATTTCTCCTCTCGGACACACCATTCCATTGTGGTGTTCGGGTGGAATAGAATGCGAAACAATTCCACAACTTTTAAGATGATCGATCAAATTCTTGGCTTAAATATTCACCACCTCGATCGGATCGAGTGTTTTAATAGTTTTGCCAAGTTGATTTTGTACTTCATTTTGAAATATTCTAAATATCTCAAATGCTTCACTTTTGTACTTCATCAGATAGACATAGCCATATCTAGATAAGTCATCGAGTGAATGTTATGAAGTACGAAATCCTCCCCTAAGAATGCTATTCATTGGTCCACATACATCGGTATGTATGAGAGCCAACAAATCACTAGCCCTTTCGCTACTCTTGGTAAAGGTGCTTTAGTCATCTTGCCCAATAAACAAGATTACATGAAACATCATATGATTCATAATCATATGAGTCTAAATATCCATCTTTATGGGTTTAGAGGCAGCGTTTCTCATTTATGTGACCAAGGCGGCAATGCCATTTAAATGTGTTGTTCACATTGTTTGGTTTAGATTTCTTACTAACATGATAGACATTACTACGACATTTTCAACATCGAGACATAAAGGCCATTAAAAGAATGAGCAATACGGTAAAGCACATCATTCATATAAATGGAAAATTTCTTATTACATAATAAAAGCTTGTAACCCTCATTGTCTAAACAAGAAATTGAAATAATGTTTACGCTCAAATCGGAACATAATAGCGGTTATTCAAAACTAATATTAAACCGCTAGGTAAAGTGACTTACTGAAGTCCCTACGGCCAATCGCGGCAACTCTTGCTCCATTTCCGACCTTGAGTCTACTTCACGCTTCCCGAAACAACCTTCTATTCTTTAGTCCACCGCACATTTAGGCAAATGTGAGATCCATCCGGTATCTAATACCCAAGAACTAGAAGTAGAAGTAAAATATCTATCACATAGATACCTGAAGTCATAGCAATCTCATTGCCCTTCTTCTTCAGTCCTTCGATAAGCTTTCGATTCGCCTCCAATGCCAGTTTCCTTGCAATGGTAGCAAAACCGCACATCCTTTGGGATTTGGGTTGAGGCTTCTCAACAACGGCAACCTTTGCCTCCGGTTTAGACTCTTGCTTTTAACCTTGGGTTTTGAACCCGCTTTCCTTTATTCACCATCAATACTTGATTGGTTTTCTTGGCAATATTGTTCTCTACGATTCTTAAGCATCCCATGCAATTGAGACGAGAGATTTATTCATCCCATTCATGTTATAATTCATAACATGCGATTATAACTTTTCGGGGAGTGAATGCAATATCATATCCGTAGCCGGCTCAATCGGATAGGATATCGAAACCTACCAGATGTTCGAGGTGACCCTTCATTTTCAACACATGAGGCCCAGCGAGTTGTCCTTCAATCATCTTGCATGAATGAAGAGCCC
>JACONP010000324.1:0-11659 GCA_016624345.1 Platycodon grandiflorus
TTTTGGCGGGTAGGATTGATGGTGTGGAGGATGTTGATGAGGTGGTTGAGGTGGATAATATGGATGATGGAGGGGTTACAATTATGCAGCCTAAGGAAGATGTTCCTGTTATGGATGTTAAGTCTACTGATGTTGATGCTGTTGTTCCCTTAGACGAGATTCTTACTGCTGTTGTTGCAGACGTGCATGCTGCTGTTGCCGATGTGCATGCTGCTGCTACTGTCCAGGCCGAGATCTTTGGAAGATAATCAAAGGTTGGTTCCTGTTTGTCATTTAAATAGAGTCCCATCGTTTGTTTCTAGCTCTGTTGTCGCTACCAGTTCTGAAAATAGTGGAGATTATACTGCATTGCCTGGTTCTACATCTCACGTTTCAGATTCTATGGGGAAATTGGAGAGAACAATTGAATCGTTGGATTCCATGGATAAGTCAGTTTCAGAAGATTCAGCGGGTTCTAAAGGGGTTTTGTCTCAAGAAGGAGATTCGGTGTCTCCTTCAAGTAATCCGCAGAATAGAAGGAAGAATGTCAAAGGCAATAAAGGTAATCGGCAGGCTGTTGGAGATTCGGATAGGGTGCTTCGAAGCATGGCCAAGGGTGATGATATTGTTTCTAATAATTCCTAATGACGGTGCTTATATGGAATATTAGAGGTATGGGTAATATTGGTGCTATGGATTCTTTAAAATTATTAGTGCGTCAGAAGAGTCCGTGGTGTTTAGCAATTTTAGAGCCTAAAATCTCTGGCTCTAGGCTTCCTAAAATTGCTAAGGAGCTTGGTTATAAGTATTCGCTGCATATTAATCGATATACGCATATTTGGCTTTTATGGAGGCGGGTTTGATTTATTTGCGGTCTATTTCAAAGCAGATTCTTGTGAAATTTCGGTAAATGGTGATTGTTATGGTTTGTTTACATTTGTGTATGCTAGGCTGTGATCGTGTGGAGAGACAATTGTTATGGGATGAGTTAGTGCGGTTATCGTCTCGGTTTAGGGGCTGGTGGTTAGTTGGGGTGATTTTAATATCATTGCGGCTCCTCGGAGAAGCTTAGCGGTAGTGGTTGGGATTTTTGCTATGGATGATTTACGCAATTTCATGGTTTACTGCGGGTTTGTCGGATCTGGGGTTTGAGGGTAGATTTTACTTGGTGTAATAACTTTCACTTCGGGCGTATTTGGCGAGATTGGATAGAGTGCTTGTGAATGGGTCTTTTGTTGCGAAGCATGGGAGGGTTTACGTGCGGAGGTCTTGCCAAGGAGGAGTCGATCATGCGCAACGTTAGATTTTGCGATTTCTAAGCCCAAATGCCCTTTCGATTTCAAAGGATGTGGATGGATCATCCGGCTTTTTGATTTTGTTAAAGAGGTTTGGGGAAGAGATTGCTTTGGGTCTCAGTTATTCCGTTTGCATAAAAAGGCTGCGATTTTGCGTGCGAGCTTAAGAAGTGGAATGGGGAGGTTTTGGTAATATTTTTCGCAAAATGGAGTTTCTTCGGGATGAATTGACTAGGCTGGATCATTCTCTTGGATGGGTGGTGATGATGTGGTGGCGGTGATTTAAAGTTTAAAAGCGGAAGAATTGGCTCGAGGTTCGTAGATGGGAAGTTGAGATGCGGCGGCCGACAATCTCGTCAATTGTGGGTTCGAGGATGGGGATAGGAATTCATCTTATTTTCATGCTTCTATGAAGGATCGTTAAGGCGAATTCTTTGAAGCTTCGGTTGGCTGAATGGCTCGTGGTGTGATAATGAGGCCATTCTAGGCCGGTTGGTCTTCTCATTTTGAGTCTATTTTTGCTTCGGCCCTCATTTGTTAGATGACGAGGCTTTTTCAGAATATTGAGCCGGGAGTGGCTGAGATGAAATGCCATTGCTTTAATTTGAGGAGGAGGTGAGATTTGGGAAGCTATTAAGTCTCTTAATGCTAGTAGTGCTCCCTGGTGTTGATGGTTTCACGGTCATTTCTTTCGTGGGTGTTGGTCTATCATTGGACGGATGTGGTAGCATTGTGAGATCTTTATCTAGGGGAGGATCTTCCTCGGGTTTCTCTTCGAATGTTTTGGTGTTGCTTCAAAGGTGGGCGAGGCCGGTTGGTTTCTCGATTCTGACATCGGCTTGTCTACTTTTTGAATAAGGTAATTTCAAGATTACGCCCTCAGGTTAGCTAATGTTCTTCCTCGAATTATTTCTCGGACAAGCGGGTTTTATTAAGGGGAGGTATTCAAGAAAACATTGCCATTGCTCATGAAATGGTTAATCGCATGATCGAGAAGGTGGTTGGGGGTAATGTTCTCTTCAAATTGGATATGTCGAAAGCCTATGATAGATTGGAATGGGATTTCTTATTTCGGGCTATGTCGGTTTTGGATTTGATGATCGGTTTTGTCGGTTGATTGGTCGTTTGGTCGGGGTAGCGGTATTGATGCGTATGGGAGGAGTTTCTCATGGCTTTTTGCTTCGTCTAGGGGGTGAAGCAAGGTGATCCTCTTTCTCATTGCTGTTCATCATTGCTCGGAGATTCTTTCTAGAGCTCTTCATAGGGGCGTTGCGGGATGAGGTTTTTACGCTTTTGATCATGGTCGGGGATGTGAGGTTGACTCACTTATTATATGCGAGATGATATGCTTTTATTTTGCAATGGAAGGCGGAAGTCTATAGAGGGTTCACGGGGTATTCTTGCTATGTATGAAAGGGCTTGGTCGGCTTATTAATCTTGAAGAGTGGCTTTTATGTTAGCTCGAGCGGAGGCAATTTGAGATAGCTAATATTCATCGGTGGTCGGGTTGCATGCATGGGAGTTTCCCTTGACATATTTAGGGATTCCTCTTTTTAAGAATTGGATTTGTCGGGTTCATTTCTTGCTTTGGAGGCTAAGATTTTGAAGAGGGTTGATGGTCGGCAAGCGTTTATTATCTTTTGGTGGGAAGATTACTCTCATCAAATCGGTGTTATCTAGTATTCCCATTTATTCTCTTGGTGTGTTGAAGGTGCGAAGGCAGTGCTTTGCAAAATTGAGAGCATCATGGCTAACTTCTTATGGAGCGTGGGGGATAGGCGAGCTCATTGGGTGTCTTGGGATAAGGTGTGCAGGCCTTTGGCGGAAGGTGGTTTGGGGATTTGACATCTTGAGGACATGAATAAAGCTATGCTAGCTAAGGCGGCTTGGGTGGCATATCACGGGAGATACTTTGTGGTCAGCTTCATCCAAAGTAAGTATGGTTGTCATTATGCTTTTCTAGTTCGCATGTTTGGAAAGGCGCCATTTTTCTTCCTCGGTTGGAGTTGTAGTCGATGGGTGGTTGGTAGAGGGATATTAAATTTTGGCGGATAATTGGTGTGGAGTTCGATTAGGGGTCCTAGCCACGAGGATCATCGTCTTCTTGTTCGTGATGGAATTAATGTTTTGGAGGATGTGATTCAGTATATTCGCTAGAGTTTCATGCCGATATTCGCGGGGTTCGTGTTGATGCTTGAAAGAGGATAAGATGGTATTCACGTTATCTAAAAGTGGGGATTTTGAAGCTACGACTTGGTGGGATCATTATCGTGTTCGTAGTCCTTTGGTTGATTGGGGAGCCAAGGTGTGGCATCCTAATATTCCCACCAAGGTGAGTGGGTTTTGGTGGAGAGTGATGTATGATGGGCTTAGGTGGATGCGAGTGGAATCTAGAGGTTATCATATGCCCTCTCGGTGTGTTTGCTGTCCTAATGGAGGTAATAGAGACTTTGCCTCATCTTCTTTTGCGATCGTCCATTGCCAAAGAGGTATGGATGTGTTGGGCGGGTTTCGGTTTTTCGTACCATTATACCGATTTTGTTGCTCTTTGGGATGTGTGGTGTAGAGGTGTCGAGCGGAGGCAATTGGTATGGTGCGTATGGGGATTATGCTTTTTCTGTTGGGAGATATGGAAGCTTCGATGTAAATCAATTTTGAAGGAATCCCTATGTGCGGGCCGTCTATTGTGGCGTCGTCAAGCGGTCTTTGATGGAGATGTGTTCTTTTTGGTTCCCAAAGGGGCTCCGGCTCATCTTGATATTCTTATTTTCGCTCGTATCGGTCTAAAGGTTGCTGCATAAGAAGCGTAAGGCTCGTTTCTTAAGGTGGGATCCTTCTATTTCACATGATTTCAACCTCAATACCGATGGATTCGCGGTGAATGGAGTTTGCGGGTGGTGGTATTATTGGGATGCTAGAGGTGCTTTTATTGGAGCGTTTTCTGTTACTATGGAATGGGTACAAACATGCAGCGCGGAGATCTTTGCTCTTGAGGATGGTTTGAAGTTGTGTCGGGATTTAGGTCTTCAATCGGTGTTAGTTTAGTCGATTCTCGGTAGGCTGTGAGGATGGTGCAAGGTAAATTTGGATCCTTGGCGGTATTATTATGAGCTTAGTGAGTGCATTTCTTTGGCTAGCGGTTTTGGCATGCGTCATGTTCTTAGGGAAGCTAATGGGGTTGCGGACGAGGCTTGGCTGTGCCTCATATTCATAGAGGTCATCAAGTTTTCTCTTCGGTTGGGGATCTTCCTAGAGAAGTTTGCGAGGCTCTTGATTTGATGAGAGTGGGATTTTGCTCTTAGGAGATGAGAGGGAGTTTTGCTCTCCTTTAGTTTCTCTTGGTTTTTGGTTATTTTGTGGGCTTTTTAGGTTGTATTTATTTCCTTCGAGTCGGGCTCCTCAGTCCTCCCGGTTATAAGGGCAAGGTAGTTGTCCCCCTCATGTTTGTATTTTTGATTTATATTAATAAAATTTTTGCGAGGTCGCGTCCTTTCCGTAAAAATCTGCACTGCGACTTGACTTGGGAGTCAAGGGGTTACACGGCCATGCTCCTTTGGCGCCGATTTTGAATTTGATTTTGGACATCTTGCACGGCGCTCCACTCTAAACACGGCGCTCCGAAGGATAACTACGGCCAATCAACTTTCAAGACCACGGCCGCTCCATGTTTGAGGCCAAAAATGGCCTAAAAATGGCCTTGTGCACATTTTGCTCACTTTTGGTACACGGCATCCATCGATTTTTGGTTTGTGTGTTTGATTTGTTTGTTGCTCTTCCATGCCTTTGCATCAAAAAGTGTCTAAGCATCCTTTGATCATAAAAAGACTCCAAAACCTGTCTAAAATGCATGGAATATACCAAAAAGCGTAAAATCTAATAAATGTGAAAAAGGAACTAAAATGTACTTAAAATGAGATGAAAATGGTGATCTAACTAAGTAAAAGTATATAAAAACTTAGGATAAATGACTATATAATAGTCACTTATCAAACTCCCCCACACTTAAGCTCTTGCTTGTCCCCAAGCAAGTTTAGGATAAAAAGAGGGAGAAAAGAAAAGAAAAACAAGAATGATCCCTCAGAAATATAGTAGCAAGCCCTAATTGCCTTTTGAATATTGCCTTCATCTTTCTAATCATATTTTGTATACCTTTAAAATTTATTAGAAAGAAGCATTTAGGGGATATTTTAAAGAAATAATTTTTAAGACAATAACCTAATATAGCATATATATAGAATTTGATCAAGTAAAGCATGCTAGAAGGATAAATCTTAGATCAATCACTTGGTAAAAGAGAAGCTTTCACTCTTTAGAGTGATTTGTGAGAAAATGAATTTATTACTTTAAAATGTACAAAGGGAAGTATAAATACTTATTCACAAACTAGAAGTTTCTATAGAATTGTATTGCATTTTTGAATCACAAGGGCGAAAGATGGATGATGATAGTGGAAAAATCTCATCAAGGTATTAACAATTTTATCTTATTTTTGCACGTGTTATATTTTTGCAAAAGACCTTAGTTATTTTTGATCCTTTCAAGTAGGAGACATTGTGGCTGCGAACCCCATGTTCCTAATACTTAGATCAAGAATACTTTGGATATTACTCCGTTTGGCAAAGGAAGCATCGTCCGTGGCTTAGTGCCAGTTACTTAGGAAGTAATAGGTTTCTTTTTGCTTTTAAGATTTGGTGACTAAGTCACTCTTTTAGCAATAAGATAAAATGCTTAACCTTGATTCGATTAGTGGAAATGGAAAGATGGGATTTTGATGAAGAGGTGTGATTCAAGGGATGCAAAACAAAATGGATGCTTCTAATAAGGGAATAAATATTTAATAAAATTTAAAATGTACAATTTTAAAGAAATATTTTCAAAATTTTTCATAAGAATAACCAAGTGTATAAAATGATTAATAAAGATTCCTTCTAATCAAATGCTTTTTCTTGATAAAACCCTATATTTTGCTATATTAACTGATGAGGCTTTTAATTTATTTCCTAAAAATATCCCTATATATTTTTTTTATTAATTTCTAAGTTTATAGAAAGTACGAGAGGAAAGACAAAGGCATTATTCTTAGGCAAATAGCAAGCATAAGAAATAATGATATGGATCATCATAGGGATTTTTTTTTTATATACTATTCATGCACAAAATGAAAATGCAACTAAGTTAAAAAGAAAAAATTATACTAGAAAGCAAGTAAATCTAGACTAGAAAGCAAGTAAAATAAAGATAGATATACCCCCCCACACTTGAAATGAACATTGTCCTCAATGTTTCAAGGAACAACGTCAATCTTGGAGGAGTAAAGAGAAACTTACTAAAATGGTGGTGGTGGTGGAAAGTTGTCCCATTGGCTTGTCCCATAATTGTAAACGTCGTTAATTCTTCCTTGGACATGTTGAATACGGCCATCCATTTGGTTGAGTTGTTGAAGAATTTGAGCGTTTTGCTCAAGTAATTGACCTTGTTGGACAAATAACTGATCAAACCTTTGGTAGAAATCGGGTGGCATTGGGGCTTGCACATCTTCTTCTTCTTCTTCTTGGGCTTCTCCTTGGATAGCATTTGGAAATATCCAAGTCTCGGGCTCTCTTATTCGGACGGTGGGAAGATTGTTGTTTGGGAGTACAATGTAGGGCATTTTTCCCGCTCCTACTAACCAATTATACTCATTATTTCCCTATCCAAATCAACTGCATAGTCGAAGAGTTGGAATATCAATTTTGTTGACCCTCTCACCTCAACCCAATCATTTGGAATCTCAAAATTGAAGTGCTTGGCAAATAAAGTAATTATTCCTCCAATATGAATTTCCCGTTAAAGGTTGGAGAAACAATGTCATCAATCAACTTCGAAGAGGATTTGCAAAGGTTCATCCTCAGCGTTCCCAAACAAAACACCACACAAAAGCAATTCCTTTCTATTTACGTTCCCTTCCTCCCTAGCAAAGGCGGTACAGCGTATATCCTATGCATGCCGAGGGTTGGGTGAATAATAGAGGAGGCTTTGGCACTTGGGATTTATAAGATGGAAGGCGGTTATTTGGTTCCAAAGACATTCTTCTCATTATATTCAACGGGCAAGTCGGGAAAAGATTGGTTCGGAAAGATAGTCCCAAAATTCCACTAATTTCAGCCCGGTTAAATGAAGCTCTCTTTTTTAAGCTAAAGTCAATATGGAACTGATTAAAAGTTCTTCTGTTAACCTACAAGTCTCCTCCACAATCTTCATCTTTATTGTGCTCAAAAATTCTAGAGTAAGGACTTCATAGGTTTTCTCATGCTTTTGGAGAATTCCCCGGATCTTAACCCCATATGAAGAGTTAAAACATCCCCATAGATTCCTAATGTTCTTAGGGGGTGCATCGGAAATTGGGTTGGCCTAATCCTTTTAGAACTTAAGGCAATGAAGCGTGCCGTTTCTCTCGGGCTTCTAAAATCAATACCCAAGGTATTGAGGGTTGGATTAAAGCTAGAGGAAGAGGCTTGCTCCTACAGGATCTTTTTGTTACGGATTCAAGGCCTTCCCTTTCCCTTTGGTAGACATTATATCCAAAACCCAAGATAATTGAAAGACAAAGAGAAGTGAGAGAATTTTTGCAGAGGGATTGATGAAATGAACTTCGTAATCCTTGTTGCCCACCACAAAATTTCAAAAGCTTCCTCTTGCACCTAAATTGAGTAATCCCTTCAAACTTTGAAATGGGTGATAATTTTGGGATTTTGGTTGGGGTTTAAGGGGTTTTGGGATGATTGGAGAGGTGTTTGAGGGATTTTGGAGGATTGAGGGTGAATTTTTGGGTTAAAATGGTGGAGAGTGGGTATTTAAGGTGGGTGGGGCAGAGGTATAGAGAGATTGAAGAAGATGAAGTGAATGTGGGAGGAGAGAGAGGCCGTCTTTTGGCTGGCAGCCGCAACTCCCGAGCAATATACGCCGTGTCAAGGGACTTACACGGCCGCTCCCTTCTGAGAGTCAACTCTTCTGACTCGATATGAGCTGCGGCCGCTCTTATGTATACGGTGCGGCGGTGCTTAATATCACCACTTTTATTTTTTTCTTTTTTCTTTTTATTTTTTTTTGTATACCTATAAAACAAAGTTAGCACAATAATAATAATAGAAAATGAAATAAAATAAAGTAAAATATAAAGAAAATAAAATGAAATAAAACAAAAATAATCCATGGTTTACCATCCAGATGATGCTTGTTCTAGGTCCTTAGCTTCGACCCCTTTTGGGTAATCAATATCTTTGCGGTAGACATTTCTTCCATGCCAACTTCTTTGGTAGAACAAGTGACCTATAGTCTTTGCACTTTGAAAATTCGTGACCTCCTTCTTTGTTCTTTTTGGTTTTCCTGTATTGTTAGTTTCGGGACAAGCGAAAATATCTAATGCATCAATATTATCATTACAAATCAAAGGTTCAATATTTATGGGATCATTTTCTATTCCTTCCCTTGATCGTGATTCCTCACCCATCTCATATTCTTAAGCTTGGGGTGTAGGTCTCAAAATAGGGATCCTCGAGATCTGATCTATGCATCTTGAATTGACTTTTCTTTCCCACATTTAGGGAAAGGTGCCATTTTCACATCTATAATTGCCCCGGTAATAAGAAATGGCCTTCCTAGAATAATGGGAATTTGATGATCTTCCGCCATATCTAGGATCACAAAGTCGGCAGGGGATGATCAAATTCCCCCGACATGACATATTTTCCATAATACCAACGGGGTATTGAGCGGAGCGATGCGCCAGTTGGAGAGTTATGGTTGTGGGTTTGAGTTCCCTATACCAAGTCTCTTACTAACCGTTAATGGCATTATACTTACGCTAGCTCCTAGGTCAGGGCAGGCGTTATCAATGTTGATTACGCCAACACAACAAGGAATTGTAAATGCACGGTCCTTCCTTTAATTTTGGAGGATTTTTATTTTGTAAGACAGCGCTCACTTCCTCTGACATAACATTTTCATTTTCTCCTAGCCTTTCTTTTTAGAAATTAATTTTTTCAAAGGTTTAACGGCTAAAGGCATATCCTCAAGTATTTTGAAATATGGGATGTTGACATTAATGGCATCTAGGTTTTCAAGGAATTCATCATAATCCTTGTCTTCTTTCTTAGGGGATTCCGTCCCCGAACTAGTCTCAATCATCGGTGGGATTGGACTATAATTAATACTTCTAGGGCATTCGTTTATCTTTTCTTGCTTATCCCTAGTTTTACCACGTTCACATGCTCATTTGGCCTTTGAGGTTGACCGGGAAGACTCCACTGCCTACGTTGGGATAGCTGTTGAGCTTGTTGAGTTTCAGCATCTTATTATTAAAGTTATCAAACCTAGCATTTAAAAGTTTAAAGCATTCCCTAAATTCATTATTGACCTTTTCTTGAGAATTTTTATTTTCCACCACAAATCCATCAAAAGATCAATTTTGATTTAGGGAAGGTGCTTTACATTGTTATTGAAATTCTTAGGTGCAAATCAGGAGGTTGTGTAGATGGTTGCGGGTTTAGAGCGTTGTTATTCTTATAGGAGAGAGTTGGGGTGATTCCTCCATTCGGGATTGTATGTATTAGAATACACCCCATACGTCCAAAAGAATTTACAAAATTCACTTGATCATTAGAAGTAATGTCAAGCAACTTCGCATTATCCGTACTATGTGAGTTAGACCCACATAGTTCACATAACACATTTACATTAGCCACGGGATTGACATTAAGATTTTCAAATTTTTCAGAAGCATGTCAACCTTAGAAGAGAGAGAGTAAGCGCATCAACATTATATTTACCGGTACCTTGTTGTTGCTCCCTCATTTGACCATTGGTAATGGTTCAATGCAATATTCTTGATAAGGTCGTATGCCTCATCGACTCCCTTGTTCATCAATGCTCCTCTGCAGCGGCATCAATGGTCTCTCTTGTCTTGAATATGAGACCGTTGTAGAGGTGTGAACAATCAACCACTTTTTGAGCCCGTGGTGGGGGCACGATGAAGTTCCTTGAACGCTCCATGCATCATACAAAGTTTCACTATCTGTTTGAGAAGTTAGTGATCTTTGTGCGGATTTAGGCTGTTTTGCTTGGTGGGGCCCAAGAATGCTTCTTGAATTTGGTCCCATGTTGTCAATGAATTTTGGGGACCGAATTTAACCATTGCTTTGCCTTATCCTTAAGAGAAAGGAAAAGAAGCATTCAATTGCTTCGAGGTAACATGAATACGTGTGGTATCACAATATTCCAAGAATGTTTGGATGTGAGATGAGGATATTCGAAGCAGTGCCACTATATTGGTTATTCATAACCATATGCAAAAGTTGCGGCATCTCAAAGTGTGCCGCTCGGCATTGGCAGCAACTATAGGGGATCTAGTTCGGGGTACTTGGATTTACAAAGTCCCGTAGGGTCCTAGGCGGTGTTTGTGGCTCTCCTTCCGCCATATGCTTGCTTAGTGTCTCTTTGAATTTTCTTAATCTTTCGTGAAGACTTCGTTCGGGCTTGGATCAAAATTGTCAAAGAACGTCGAGCCCGTTTCATACACTATAAGAAAAATACTCAAAAAGAGATTAAACGTAACAATTTATCGGAAGTAAAGACAAAACAAAATGAAAACAAAATAAAACAAAAAATTATGTAGTAAAGACAAAAACTTAAAAAGTAAACCGTTGTCCGGCAGGCCTTGGCTTGGTAGGCTTCAAACTTAACGGTTTATTTAAATTCATAGCCTTGCGGGCTATTGCAATATAGCGGTGCAAGTGCGGGTTGATCCCACAGTCGGGGTTTACTTAGGAATTATTTTTGTCTTTATTAAAATTATAGAATAGATTGGGGAGATAAAGATTGGTTTTGGAAATAGAAAGAACATAAAAGCAAAATACTTTTTGAATAAGACTTTATAAAGCGAAGCATTCTCGATTGGAAATCATACACATAATTTGTTCATCAAATAGTCATTATCTTAGGAAATAAAGGTTTTCATAAAAATCAAGGATGGTATGTTAAGCCCACTACTCCAGGGTTAAGACGGTAGTGTTTGTATTCTTCACTAATTATGTCCTAGTTCGAGATGTCCATTTACATTGCTCCGCCTGTCACAAATGGGCATTCGCTTATCTCTAGCTGACCATAATTAGTAAGAATCCATTAAAAGAGAGTCAACATACTTTCCATTAAAGGAACATCCCTAGGCAGTTGAACTACTTTCATGATCAATGGAACCAGTTTCTTTATATGGTTCAAAGTGAATCGAGATTCTCCTCCAGAGTCCTTACTCTCAATTAATTGAATCATACAAGTTGGACGTCTCCCAAAATGTAAAGACATTTAAAGATTAATATAAAGAAATTGTTTAGATGAAGATGAAGACAAGA
>JACONP010000325.1:0-16497 GCA_016624345.1 Platycodon grandiflorus
TTTGAGTCAAAACCACAAACCGAACCACCTCTAATGGTTTCACATATTTCAAACCAAACCGAACCACCACAAACTTCAAACCGAACCAAACGAACGAACGAACCGATCGGTTTGGTTTGGTTCAGCGTTTAATTATTTAAATATTCAAAAAGAAAAAACTTTTAAATATCAAAAAATACTTTTAACACAAACTAAATAATTAAAAGTCAAAAAATTAACTTTAAAATTACAATAATTCAATCAAAATGTAGAAATTTCTTATTAAATTCAATTACTAATTACTAAATAAAATATATATAAAAATAAAAAATAAAAATTAAATGGTGGTGGTTCGATTCGGTTCGGTTTGGCACCAAAACGGCAAACCGAACCGAACCGCTATTATAAAATTTTCAAACCTAAATCGAACCATCTAACCCAAACCAAACCGAACCGGCCGATTGATTCGGATTCGATTCGGTCGGTGGTTTGGCGGTTCGGACTTACGCTAGCGGGTGGATCTAAATACACCTTGACAAACGACCTTGAGTGTGAGTTTGGCAAACAACCTTGAGTGTGAATCTCATAGACCATCTGCATAACCCACGATCCCATGTGGAGAGATGAGCAAACGTACTTCATTAGGTGCATCACAAGCCAAACGGATTGTTGACTAGTTATATTTGAGAAAACAAATACAAGTGAGATAACTCGAGCCCAAGACCTTGCCGAACGTGGTACCATGCATAGTTACCAATTCATCATAAGCTTAAGCTGTTGGAGAGCTGCCAAACAATGTATATCAAGCCTTAACAACAAATACGGCCTTGAACTTGCAATGTTTTGTATTAAGAGCCAAAGTGCTTGTATTATGAGCATCTTCTCGTATTATGAGCATCTTCTCGTCAAGTTGAACCAAAATAATACCATCCCTTTGCTTGATGGATTAGACAAGTAAAACCTAAATGGGATTTGTGAGCAGGTTAGAACATTTAGTCATCCTTTTTATATTGCACACATTTCTGGATATTGGTTAATCCCTTGATTTGATTCTAATTCATTTTTGTTTTGGTAATTTTCATCATTTTCTTTGTACTTCTTTTTCATTCTTCGGGATGCTAATAATTATTGTATTGTATGAATGTTGGGTCCAGGGTTATATTGTCTTGAACAGACCATGGGCATTTGTGCAATGGCTGGAAAAAGCAACAATTGAGGAAGAGTGAGTCTCTTATATGTTATAAATCAGTTATAATCTCTTGTGTCTCATACAATCTGAAACCTAGAGCATTCTATGATTGATGCAGATACGTTCTAATGGCAGAACCTGATCACATATTTACAAAACCTTTGCCAAACTTAGCACATGGAGACCAACCCGCTGGATTCCCATTTTTCTACATAAAGCCGGGTGACAATATAAATATTATCAGGAAGTATTATCCGGAGGAGATGGGCTCTGTCACTAAGATTGATCCAATTGGCAATTCTCCAGTAATTATCAAGAAGGTAAGAGTCTTGTAATGCCTAATGTAGACCATACAACTTTGGTTTCTGTTATTCTAAGTACACCTCCTGTACAATGTCAGATGGTCTGAATGAATTGAATACACGTTCGTATAGAGTTGGAAGTTGAGAGGTGCTTACTGATGATGACAACAATGTGAAGTACTATCAATAATTGAGGAGCATGATAGAATATTGTTGATTACTCTCTCTCCAAAACTTGTATATAGGCAGTAGGTGATCTCACATTATATTAGAGCTCTGTTTTTACTAGTTGCTTACTCCCTCCCTTTATATTTGTGTAGTTTGCACCTGTTCTATTTGAGCCGTACTTTTGGCTTAGTTTGTTTGTTCTTTTCTTTTGACGTGTGACATTAGTGAGAATGTTGGAGCTTAGGATGTAAATAATCAAGCCTTCTCTAAAACGGGTTAAACATTCAGAGCAGCTGGTGATCTTACATTAGTCATATCTTGTGATTTTCTTTAGGTAGTTCCCTGTGCATAGGGGTATAATTTTTGCTCTTTCTTTGTATACTCATAGTGTACATGGGTACATCCCACTTGGGACTCTTTAATCTACACTATATTTATCAACAAAAAAAAAAGAAGAAAAAATGTTGTCATTTCAGGCTGACTTATTTTTGGATTGATTAATGTGTTATTAATGGTTCTTAATGCAGTCGATCCTAGAGAAAATTGCACCGTGGATGAATATTTCATTGAGGATGAAAGATGATCCAGAGACTGATAAAGCTTTTGGCTGGGTGCTAGAAATGTGAGTGGTGTTCCAGAAGCTTCCATGCCATATTTCTTTATTAAGATTTAGTCTTAAATACATATTTTATGGTCGGAGCCAACTGTTTTTGACCTCAAGTCATGTTCTTGTTGGGCTAGGTACGCGTATGCTGTAGCCTCTGCATTGCATGGTGTGCAGCATCGTCTTGCAGCGACTTTATGTTACAGGTTTAGATAATAGCTAGTGAAACCAATCTGCCTTTGAGTATGTGCATGCTTCGTAAGAAAAGAGTTTTTCACATGCATCTATGTATGTTTTCAGCCACCATGGGATTTAGAAGTTGGACCGAAGTTCATCATTCATTACACTTACGGATGCGATTACAATATGAAGGTTAAACTGTTCTATCAGCCTGTTTTTGTTTGATTTTATTTGTTCTGAAAAATGACATACTTCACTTATTTTGATTGGTATTATGCAGGGAGAGCTGACCTATGGAAAAATTGGAGAGTGGCGTTTTGACAAGAGGTCATACCTTCGTGTTCCTCCACCTAGGAACCTTTCACTGCCTCCTCCTGGAGTTCCTGAAAGTGTGGTATGTTTTCCAACTCCAAGGACTACAGATTAGCTGCAACCATAGCTATTAAAGGCGTTGGCCTCGCTTGCCTCAGGCAAGAGGCGAGGTCAGGCGAGAGTGTGTCACCTCTTTATGGCCAAAGGTGATGTTGGAGAATCAAGCCAAAGCGATTGCCTTTCTTGCCTAGGCGAGAGGCAAGAGGCGCAAAAAGGCGACATCAGTAGTGCAGCTGACCGAAATTCAACCTCCCCCTTTTAAATGTGAAATGTCGTATTTTGTGGCCCTTTTTTAATAGAAAAGTAACTGACAAACCTAAATCGGACATCGATTCTAAATCAAACACCCACTTTGACATTTTCTTACCTGGACGACTTTGACCAAGAAATTCGCACCTCGATTAAGCTGCCAGCGACATCTCAGACCTTCCGATAACCATCTCAGGCCTTTCGATGACCTTTGCAGTGTTGTGGACTTTGCTCAGCTAGGTGGCTCTGTTCTGGTTGGTTATTTATAAGGCTTAAACATTTTTTTGCCGTTGAAAAGTACTAAGTACTTATTTTCCCCAACCCAGTTTGAGGCTACTATTTTCTAAAAGTACTAACCATTGTTTTTTTTTCTTTTTATTTTAGTGTTTGATATCAACAAAGTTTTTTTTTTTTCTTTCCCTTTCAAAGACCTTCACAGGCTATGTTTCATGGACTAAGGTACGAAGATCAGATACGGGTGTCCGACATGTAAAAATTTACAATTTTGCACTAAATATAGGTGTCCATGTGTCACACCCACACCCGTCATGTCGTGTTGACACGGGTACTTTGAAGAAAATGAAGAGTCCATGTAATAGAGGTCACATGTACTATTATGTTTGTTTCCAAGTATGATATGAAAAACAAATTTGAAAAATTTAATGAAATATCTTATAAATGAATTGTTTTTCATTTTCTTACTATATATATAAATATATATTTATTTTTATTTCCCTTAATATTGTTACCTTGTTTGTCTTTCGCTCGCTCGCCTCTTGCCATATAAAGGTACCTTCCGCCCTCTTGCCTTTTGCCTTTAATGACTATGCCGCAACAACTGATGTTTCTTGATTAGCTTTGGTTTCTTTGAATCATTGGATTTCCTTTGCTTTATGTGAACTTAGTTAATTGGTTTGATCTGGCTTCGTAGTTACTTTTCTGAATGCAGTTTCTTACACAACTTAGCTATCATGTTTTCTCCCTTATGTTCGAATTTGCTTCCTGATATCTGATGAACCTGCGAGGATCGGCATATTCCATTTAGAAGTGCATGCGATGCTGCATCTTTGTGAAATAGAAAGTTGACCACAGAACGGAGTTCTGGAAGAGTCATCTATAGTACTTGGTCAATTATTGGTCATTTTTGCATGTGAATTCACATTAGAAAAGCCTATTATGGCTGCCCACAGTCAAATGCACAGTAATAGCTCTGCGATAAAACCTTATAATTCCTCCATCCCGATATTTTCGTGGTTTCCATTTTTATCTATCCCAAAATTCTTCTCGACTTCCTAAAAGTGGAGCAATTAATTATCTTAGTTTTCTTCTATGCCCCTCATTAAATAGCTAGTTTTTATAGCTTTAGTAGTCATTAATGGAGCAACAACAAAATTCTGCAGTATTAGTAGGGGTGGTTCAGGAAAAAGTTGTTCAAAATATTCTCTACTTTATGATCTTTCTTAATCTGTGTGTAGAGGTAAACAAGTGTCTTTTGGGACAGAGGGAGTATAAACTTTACCTTTTAATTTGAAGTTTTCCTAGGTTGACTTTCCAAAAGAAAAGCCGACTTTTTTTTTTGGGATGGAGGGAGTATGTGTTTGTGAATCTACAAGTTACATCAAGACCCCCAAGACAACCCCAAGGACATATAATGACGTACTAAAAGACCCTCAAACATATAACATGCTCTAAGAGTAGTATAAAACTATTTAGCCAAACTTCATAATCGTGTTTCCATAAAAAGACCCTCAAACGTATAACATGCTCTAAGACTTAATAAAAAGATCCACTAGTTGTTGCTGTTAGTCCTTTTTTCTTTTCTTTCTAACATAGGTTTTGTGCCCGATTTCTAGAATCCCACTTTCTTTGATTTTCTTTTTCTTGCTGTTATATGTGATGTGCTTTTATGTTGATCTTTACTGTTACAAGAACGTTAAATGCATCTGAGTCCATTTTATCTTAGAAGTTAAGATGGAAATGGATTAAGAACTTAAATACCGCGAGACTTTGTCCTCAAGAATTAATGCCTCCTACAGGATTCTCCTTTTTTGACTTTTGGGGAGTGGATGATTGCCTTAATTTTAGTAGAAAATTCCCTAACCAGGAGGAACCAAACCTGTAAACAGCCTCAAATCTTTTATTTGTATTTTTTTATTGCTTTTCTTGCTTACGGCCTAGTGGCACCAAGAAGCATGGCTCATAGTTACATAATGAATGTTTACTTCTTAAAACTGTTATGTAGGCAAACTTTAGGTTGCTTTAGATTTGATGGCAATCTGGTTGGAGGGGGCTACAACTGGTTAAGGGAAGGCTGGAGGTTGCCAACAAAGGTTGCTGTGGCGACTAAATGGAAGGCAACAAGTGATGTAGATAAAGGGACTGTTTGGCTCGTGTGCTCTGGTCTAGGTGAAAAGATGGTGGTGGTTTATGGAGTGGCTGTTTGTAAAAGGAAATTGCAACTGAATGAAGAAAGAACTTAGGTCAGTTGATGCTGAGACTTTGGCACTGAAACCTATTCGTGCAGACCATGCATGAATTAAGATGAGAAAGAAGAAAGTTATAAAAGAGGGAAGAAAAATGCATTCTCAATTTCATTCTAACATCATGATATAGTTGATTATATTCTCTTGATACCACAAGGAAAGAAATAACTCTATATTTCCCAACCCAAATGACTAAACACCTTGAAAGAAAAAATAGTTATAATTGATTAGCTAGCAATGTCATTTCCCTTTTAGACCGAAATGTTTGTAAATTCTAGCAGGACCATCTGCTTCAGCTTAGGGGCTTCCAAATCCTGTGGGACTTATAGAAGGGAAAGAGGGGCGGGGGACTTAGGCTCCTACTTCTTGCTATTTGAGGGAGGTGTTTTAGCCTCGTTTCTCTTCTTCAAATTCACTTGGCGATGCTGATTGATGGTCTGAAGCAGCAGTGGCTTTTAGTTGATAGTGCACATCAACAGACGCGCTTAGGGTTTCCTTGTCCGGTTCTTCAAGAAGCGCACACTTGCGCCTAGGCCTGGCCTACCTGTGGAAGAAGCTTTCCTTACGTTGTGCAGTTGGGGCACCTGCCAGGGGTGAGGGAGAAGCGTTAATAGCGAACTGCGCTTAGGGTATCTACTTACTGTTTCGGCGCTTTGCGAACTACCCCCTGTAGTTTCTGATTTGCCCTGTAGTCCTCTAACTCCATCCGTTAACTTCAGCCTCCCTTTGAACTTGACAGAATGACTTTCAGTTTTGACTTTATTGGCTCGAGAACTCCCCAAAAACTATGAGTTCTTCCATAATTCTGTGGACACTCCCAGGAAATCCTAAAAATAGAAAACAAAAGCATGAAACACACTTTCTTGAATGAAATAGATCAAAATGCATGCAAATTGGGGGCCAAACATGGGGGTAAATATGAGCTTTTCACAAGAAATGGAGGGAATTTGGGGAGGAGTTCCTTCTTTCCTTCGTACTGACTTACTTGCTCGCAGTCGCAGAGCACTTAGGCATTTGCTACACAGCAGTGACTTGAGATAATGTAGTTAGCCAAAAAGAAAGAAATCAAGAAAATCACAAGTGAGAGAAATTTGGAAAGATTTATTGTTGATGCTGACAAGATCCCCGAAAGAAGACAAGGTCTACAGTTTCTTGATATGGATATTTCATATGTCAGCACATGCATGGGCAGGTAGTCCATTACCTGACTCTTCAAGCAAACCCAAGGAGGTCAGACGAAAGATGGCAAGGGCAAAGCGTAAAGCAGACGGGTTCCCATGCAAGGAAATGTGTAAGGGAATAAAGGGAAATCAATAAAATAAAAATAGAAAGAAGACAAAGGTCATTCAGCTGGCTGGTGTTATAGGAGTCTACTGATGAGATAAATCATGGATAAAATTGACACAGGTAAACGTCCTTGTGATATCAAGAGGATTTCAGCCTCTTGTGCTTTGTATGTATTGGGAAGGATTAGAGGTTATGAGTTTGTGCAGTACAGGCCTAGCCCAACTCCACCATTGAAGTGCTTTAGGGGCAGGGTTAAGAAATTTGGAGTTCACCATGACTAATATGGATTCACTTGGGCAAGTGCATTAGTTTGTTAGAATTAAGCCCTTTGTGCGCTTGACATGGCTGCTAATGGCATGTTAAGACAAGGCAATGACGCTTGCAAGTGCATAATGGGCTCATATGTTGAAAATGTAGTTATTGTGGTTTCGGAATTGGGATTCCCAGGCAATTTGATTCATAGCGGAACATTTCATCAAGTACTTGTGATGGGAGGCATACTTGGTTTGACTTATGCACTTGGCAACCAAACCAAAATTGAGGCCAGTGAAACTTATGGTCCAAGGCTTTTGACTTTAAAGAAATGTTAAGGAACTTTTGGGTGGCAAATGTATTACTCCCTTTGTCCCAAAAAGACTGTCTTGTTTGGCTTTTCACACAGATTAAGAAAAATTGATTGCAGTTTATGTGTAACAATATTTCTGAACTACCCCTATTAACTTGATGCGGACAGCAAAGCCTTGGCATTTTGGACCCGTTAGATCATGTGGAAATAACTTTTGATTCAGGAGTTACGGGGCACCGCATATCAAATCGAAGCTCTCGACGCCAGCTCTACAAGATTCACCGGCTTTAGCCCGTGGCCTTGTGGTTCAGCCCCAAAAACGTGTTTAAGATGGTGTTACAGACCTCAGAAGTTTTTGACAAGTTTTGGGTTTTGTAATTTTCATCTTTTATTCTTTGTTAGGGTTTGAGACCTATATAATCATTGTCTAGGGTTTATTTTGATCGGTTTTGCCGTCTAATACTATTGAAACCTTTTATCCCGTTTTAGGTATTAGTGTCGAATCAACAAAAATTGTGGCTTTGAATCATGTTAGGTTGTAAACCTCAACGTGGGTTTGGAAGATCAGCGATGGGTAGTCGTGCGCGATCTCAAGCGACGTTGGTATTATCGTTACTTGTTCGGGCTTCCGCTCATCGGTTGGTATCGAGCCTCGTTCATCTTCATCACTTCCATATCATGTCAATTGCATTACTTGATTTTTACGGCCCTTTTCGAATCTGATCCACTCCTCAACCCATTGTCGATTGGAATAAACCGCGATCTATGATGAAGAATTGATGGTTGATTCGGAATCAATACTCATTACACAAATCCATTTGATCTTCCCCCTCCACAAACATCTTCTTCGTGTTTCATTAACAAGCTTTTACTCCACGACTTTATAAAGATCCATTGGGTGATTGGATGGATGTTGCGTCACCCAAGTCGGCATGTTGAGAACTTCGACATGGATATGAAATTTTCTGATTCTAGTGTCAATGCCAAGTGGGAGGACAAGCATCAAACGTACTCTTTCTGCCCTACTTCAAATTCGAGGACGAATTTTTTCAAAGCCGAGAAGAATGATGCAGGATCAAGTTAAATTGGTATTAAGATATAGTTTATTATATCTAGTTATTTTTAATTATATTGTAATTTTCGAAATTATAATTTATAGGGTAGTATTTTTATATTTAGAAGTAGATTTAGGCATTTAATTGATATATTTAAGTCCTATTAGGTTACTATATAGGTTGGGCTAGTTTGTAGGAAGTTTTAACTTATTTCCCAAGCTTTATAAGTCCTATAAATATAGGCTCCAATGTAATTCCGAATTTAGCTTTTGAATTTTATGAAAATTGATTGTTTTTATTTCAGTTTTCGGTATTCCTTTGAATCAACGAAGATTGATGCTTAGATCACGGTAGGTTTTGGACCTCAACGTGGTTTGGAAGATCATCGCTGGTAGTCGTGCGCGATCTCAACAACGTTGGTTCTATCGTTACTTTGGTTTTAAATCTTCCGCTACATCATAACTATACCAAAATTTTGTTGTTCCATTAATAAGTAAAAAAGCTATAAAAACCAGGTAATTAATGAAGTGTATAGGAAATTAAGATAATTAATTGTTTTACTTATAAAAAGTGCACAAGCATTTTGGGATAGACAAAAATAAAAACCATTAAACCAAGACAGTCTTTTGGATTGAGGAAGTATTTAGGAGTCACGGCATGCGCATTGGTGCGGCAAACTCCCCCTAATGAGAAACCTTTGGATATTGTCCCAAGTTGTGTAGTGGACAGGGATCTTTACTTGAGCTTAAAGAGCAATAATGTACGATGTTTGTAGCCAGTCCAATAGGCTTGTGGAGTTGTGGGTACTTAAGAAAAACAATGAATTCAACAAACACAGCTTCATCAATGTTCTCAATAATCAATGAAAATGGTTGTTTTCTACTCCCTCCGTTCCAGGCAAAGAGTCCGCTATTCTATTTTTGGGGTGCTTCATTTAATGACTCCACCTTTAAAAATTATGTCTACTATCTCCTCAACTTTTAAACTTTGTCCTCCACGTGTTATAAGTATCTTGACTATACTCAAACATTTCAAACGTGGATTCTTTATTTAAAACGGAAGGAGTATGTTTTTGGGCTTCTCTCTTATACTGTTGTATGTTGATCTCTCTCTCTCTCTCTCTCACTCATTCGTTCATCATATTTTTACAGGTACAACTTGTAAAGATGGTGAATGAGGCTACTTCTAATATTCCTGGATGGGACAGCATAAATAGTGGGTGATCAAGATGATGAACCCCATGGATTGGGCTCTACCATTTCTGCAATACAAGAAAGGCACATTGTAACAATGCTCTCAGACTCTCAGTATCAGCGGCAGCCATCAGAACGTATACATGACTCCAAATACAGGTAACAAAGAACATTATAATCAGAGAAAATTGTTCACTGAAACTCACTGGAATTCTTTTGTACAAGTTTGTTTCTTCAGCAAATGGAAGCTTGTAATTTTATTTCTCTTTCTTGATTCTTTGAATGCTTAGCCGTCGATGTAGAAAGTAGCCTCACTCGCTTTTTAGGAGAGACGAGGGTTGATGGTAAATGTTTAAGCTTCTAAGCAAACTAACGGATGAATATCCGATGCAGGTTTGTAATGAAATTTTATGTTTCAAAATGGCAACTACTTTCGTAGCTGTAGTTGAAAAATGAAGTGCTAATATCAGGTCCCATAAAAATTCAACCCACTGTTGAGACTTGAGATAACAAACACTGTTTTAATGCTTTGTGTAAGAGAAAATTCTCTCTTGCAGATAAATCAACAAAGCTGGGATTGCTCATAATTGGTGTTTCAACTTTCAAGCATGGTGATTGTAGCTTTCTTGTGAGGCTTTCGTCTTAAAAACAATAGTCTCACTTTCTTTTTTAGTTTGTCCCGTAAAACTAGTCCTATTTTTACAGTAAGTGGGTGTTTGGCAAACTACTCCCTCCCTTTTAAAAAGTGTATATTTTTTATTTTTTTAAAGATATTAAGGAAGTTGACTTTTAAACTATTGTCGTAGCACATATGCATAAATACTGTTAGTGTACATACTAACCTATTGCAAGTAAATAACATGATATGGTAATTAGCAAAGGTGAACTTAGTAAAATTGTACTCCCTCCCCGAAATAAGTGTCCAGTTTTAATTTTTTACTAAAATTAAGAAAGTTGATTTTCAGACTATTTTAGTAGCATGTAGACATTAATGCCTCAATTTATATGTTATAGTATTGCAAGTGAACACTAGGACATAATCGTTTGCAAAAGTTAATTTAGTAAATTAATAACAAAAATGAACACTCATTTTGGAACAAGAAAAATCAAAAATGGTTACTTATTTTTGGGATAGAAGGCATACTAAGTAATAAACACTTGTAGGATAAAAGAACTTTTAAAATTGTTACTCGTTTTGGGGCGAAGGGAGTAATCTTTCGTATGCAAAAGTGGGCCTCATTTATTCTAATTTGGAGCCAAAACTAAATTACTGCTTTTGGCCAAAATTGTAGATCAATTTAAATTCTTTCTCGTCATGCATTAAAATATTGTACATTCAATAGTGTTGTATATTCAATAGTGTTGTACATTGAACATTCAATAGTATTGTGATGCGGGAGCATTGAGTTACGATCTTCGCAAAGAACCAAACAAAGTCGTGGATGCATTACAAGTGGGTGAAGATGGGCTAACGTTGTCTCTCGAGTCATTGGTGATGCAAACTAGGAAGGTTCAAGAGTTTGGAAGGCCTTTGGAGGTCACATGCTGAGGGAGGATTTTTGGACAAAGAAGGCATTGGGACATTACGGCTAGAAGCGTCGCCCTCTCTTGGACAAAGCGATCGCCTTTGAAGAATCACGAGCCAAGTTTAAGCCCACAAGCGATCGCTTTGTGGCGTGACAAGCGATCGCCAGCGTGACGAAAAGAGGCGTCCCATGAGTTTTCTCTTTGTGTTTTGACTCCCAAACTGTATAGGATTGTTTTCTATTCCTAGGAAGAGTAGTATTCTTAATGTTTACACTTTTAGGATTAGTCTTCTATTCCTTGTGAGATTAGGATGCTTTGTAAACACCTATAAATAGGGTTAGATCTAAGTTGTAAAAATACAGTTATTGTTATATAATTCTCAAGGAGAAATTTCAAAGAACAAGGTTGTTCTTATTTTTGTCTATTATTTCCTTAGGTTTAGGAGGTAATATTCAAAAGGATTCTTTACGATAGGTGAGTGAAGCCTATCCGGTGAATCCAAGCGAGGTCTTTACGTTAGGAGAGTGAATCCTAACCGGTGACTCGTGTTCTATCTTTTATTTTATTTGCAACTTTGATCATTGTTTTCATCATCTTCATCAATAGCTATAAGCAACAAGTCTTGCGTTTATTAGCATCAAATTTGGTATCAGAGCTTAGGTCTTTTACAAATCCCAACTTTGTAAACGATCATGGCGGAGGAAGCGGGATGCCACGTGGAATTACCTTGGAACAAGCTGCAAATTTGAAGAGATCGTGAGATGCAAGAACTACATTACACGAATGGATCGCGTGTTGCACTTACTAGAGACCACAAGGTCGTGTGGAGGTTGAAGAATCCAATTCGGATGAGGAGGAAGTAAGGGAGGTAAGGCGCCCAAGGCCTAGACAACAACAAGTGCGGCTTAGGGAGGGCGGCGATCGAGGCTTGAAGCTTCGACATTCCCGATTTTGATGGTGCTATGGATCCGGAAGGATACTTGGATTGGGTTCGAAGAGCGGAGCGGATTTTTGAATACAAGGATTATAGTGACCACAAAATTCAAGGTGGCTATCCTCAAGCACAAGTGCGCGCTTCCATATGGTATGAAAATCTAAAGTCTCAACGAAGGCGTGAAGGAAAGTCAAAGATTGATTCTTGGGACAAGTTTAAAAAGTATCTTGATCGAAGGTTCTTACCTAGTACTTATCGACAAGATAATTTTACAAAACTCATTCAATTAAAGCAAGGGAATTCTACCGTTTCCCAATATGTTGAGGAGTTTGAGAAGCTTTCAATTCTTTGTGACATGCAAGGCATGAGGAGCAAAAGATTACGAGATTTATGGGAGGGCTAGATGTCGAGATAGCCAACATAGTAGAGCTACAACCATGCTTTACCTTTGAAGAAATTTGCAAGGTATCAATCAAGTGTGAGAGGCAAGTGAAGAAAAAGGGTGGGTAACAAGATGACTTTTCAAGGGGTTTTCAAGTAATTCGACAACAAGCAGCGTGACACCGAGCAATCCAAAGCCCAATACTCAAGCGAGAGAAGCCCAACAAAGAGTACCACAAGTGAGAAGGTCGAAGGGAAAGAAGCGATCAAGAGCAAGGACAACGTAAAATGTTTTAAATGTCAAGGATATGGCGGCACACCAATCCGAATGCCCCACCAAAAGTCTTAACTATTCATGAGATTGAGAGATTGAAGACAACCTTGCAACCCAAGATCAAGAAGATGAATCCGAGGAAGAAGAGGTAGAGGAGTTTGACTCGAAGATGTCAAGGGAGACACTAGTTTTGAAGATCTCTACACGAAAAGCGGCCATGGAAGAGGAACAAGGGAACAAATCTTTCATGCGAAATGTCTTGTGCAAGAAAAGTGTGTGATGTGGTAGTAGATGGGAGTTCTTGGCGAATGCCGTCTCAAATATCCTCATCGACAAATTGAAGGTTCCAACCACAAACCACTCTAGTCCTTACAAACTCCATTGGCTCAATGATGGATCGAAGTCAAGGTAAATCGCCAAGCCTAATCTCTTTCTCTATGGGAAATTATCATGATGAGATACTTTGTGATGTGGTTCCAATGGATGTATGCCATATACTTTTGGGACGACCTTGGCAATATGATCGATATGTGACCACGAGGGAGGGAGAATGCTTACATTGTGAAGAAGGATGGTAAGAAATTCAAATTGAATCCTTTGCCACCCTCCAAAATAGTTTCCATCAAGAAGCCCCGCAAAAGACAAACTTATTGGCAAGCGAGCGAAAGCCGAACAAGCCGTCAAGGATGGTCAAGCGATTCTCGTTATTCCTCGAGGTCCAAAACCAGAAGGGAGGAACTACACCCCTTAATGAAACCTACTCAACAAATTCAAGGATGTATTCCCGAAGATCTACCACGGGTTTGCCACCAAAGAGGGATTGAACATCAAATCGACTTGATACCCGGAATGCCACTTCCCGACAAACGGCATATCGATGCAACCGGGAAGAAACAAAGGAGCTACAAAAGCAAATTGAGGAGTTGCTTTCGCAAAGGGATATGTGGAAGAAAGCATGAGTCGTAATGTGTGCAGGCCCTTCTTGTACCCAAGAAAGATGGATCATGGAGAATGTGCGTGGATAGTCGAGCAATCAACAATATCACTATCAAATATCGATTTCCAATGCCACGCTTGGATGATATGATTGATGAACTTCATGGTGCTATATTCTACTCAAAGATTGATTTGAGGAGCGGTATCATCAAATTAGCATGCGAAGGAGATGAGTGGAAAGCGGCATTTAAGACCAAGCACGGATTATATGAATGGAAGGTGATGCCATTCGGACTCACGAATGCTCAAAGTACTTTTATGAGATTGATGAATGAGGTGTTGAGACCATTTTGGGAAAATTTGTGGTCGTCCTATCTAGACGATATTTTGGTCTATAGAAGAGTGAGGAGGAGCATGTGAGACATCTTGAAGAAGTACTACAAGTTTTTGCGGAAAAACAAGCTCTATGGAAAGCTCGAGAGTGCTCATTTATGCAACCAAGTGTGACATTCCTTGGTTATGTGGTATCGAAGGAAGGAGTTTCGGTTGATCAAACAAAGATTGAGGCAATCAAATCTTGGCCTATTCAAACCCTATCACTATATATAGCAGAGATACGTTCAGAACGTAGGTTAGCTTCTTTTCTATAGGCAGCTTTATCAAAGATTTTGGAAATGCGATTGCAAGTCCTATGACCGAAGAAAGGAAAATTTGAATGGACCGGCGACTGACAAGCTTTTGAGGAGCTTAAGGAGAAGTTATGCAAAACACCGGTTTAGCTTTACCGATTTCTCCTGACCTTTTGAGGTTGAGTGTGATGCTAGTGGAGTGGGTATTGGAGCGGTGTTGACTCGAGAGCGGCCCATTGCCTATTTTAGTGAGAAGCTTGGAGGTGCAAGACTTAACTATTCTACCTCGACAAGGAGTTTTATGCCATGGTTAGAGCTTTGGATCATTGGAGTCATTACCAAGGCGAATCACTTAGTCCTACATTCAGATCATGAAGCATTGAAGTATATTCATAGGCAACACAAGTTGAAACCGAGGCATGCTAAATGGGTGGAATTTCTGATCCTTCAACTTTTCTTCAAAGTACAAGGATGGAAAGAACAATGTGGTAGCGGATGCATTATCTCGAAGATATTCTATGCTCCATGATGGATGCAAAGCTACTAGGGTTCAAACTAGTATCACGAATACTACAAGGAGGATCGGACTTTGGCTCTATTGTTCGAGATTGTGAGAAAGGGTCAAATGGGAATTTTGTGCTACAGAGGGATTCTTGTTCAAAGGCAATCAATTATGTATTCCCGAGTGTTCGATAAAGGGAATTGTTGAGTACGAAAACTCATGGAGGAGGCTTAGCGGGACATTCGGCATCAACAAGACATTGGAGTTATTGCAAGAACACTTTTATTGGCGAAGATGCTTGGTGATGTGCAAACCATTATCTCAGATGTGCTACATGTCAAAAGATAAAGAGCACATTCCATCAAGGTTTATATCGCCTTTGCCCGTCTTGAAACAACCGTGGATGTGTCGATGGACTTCATTGTGGCTCTACCAAGAACTCAAAGAGGAAAGGATGCTATCATGGTGGTCGTGGATCGATTCGAAGATGGCGCATTTCGTGCCATGTCAAAACGGATGATGCTTCCAATTGCGGATTTGTATTTCAAGAAATTATGCGTTTGCGTGGGGTACCAAGACAATTGTAGTGATAGAGATAGCAAGTTTCTTAGCCATTTTTGGAGATCTCTTTGGAGGTTAATTGGTACAAAGTTGTTATTTAGCACATCTAAATCACGCAACGGATGGACAAGCGGAAGTCACCAATAGGACTCTTGGAGTGTTACTACGAGGACTAGTTGGGAAGACTCAAAAAGATTGGGATTTGAAGTTGGCTCATGCGAAATTTGCCTACCCGTACTGACTTATGCAACTCAACATTCTCCATTTGAAGTTGTGTATGGAGTTAATCCTTGTTTTAGATGATATGGTGCCTACTTCGAAGAAGGAAAGAGCAGCCGGATGCGTTCAACAAATTGAAAGATATACAACATTTTCATGAACAAGTTCGAACAAGAATCGAGAAGGTAAGCGAAATGTACTGAAGAGAGCCAACAAAGTCGCAACTGCTTGAGATTTCAACTGGGAGATTTAGTATGGCTACATTTGCGGAAGGAGAGATTTCCAAGCAAGAGAAAGAACAAGCTAATGCCAAGAGCCGAAGGACCTTTTCAAGTGCTTGAGATTTGGTGATAGTGCTTCTGAAGTTGGACCTACCGAAGAGTATTCAATAAGTTCTACATTCATGTGGGAGATTTATCACCATACTTGGAAGACAAAATGCTTGAAGAATTGAGGCCAATTCTTTCTCGAAAGGGGAGGATGATGCGGGGGAGCATTGAGTTCGATCTTCGCAAAGACCAAACAAAGTCGTGGATGCATTACAAGTGGGTGAAGATGGGCTAACGTTGTCTCTCGAGTCATTGGTGATGCAAACTAGGAAGGTTCAAGAGTTTGGAAGGCCTTTGGAGGTCACGCATGCGCGAGGAGGATTTTGGACAAAAGAAGGCATGGGGACATTACGGCTAGAGAGCGTCGCCCTCTCTTGGACAAGCGTCGCCTTTGAAAGCGAATCGCGAGCCAAGTTCGGCCACAAAGCGATCGCTTTGTGGCGTGACAAGCGATCGCCTGTGACCCGAGAAAGAGGCGGCCACTGAGGTTTTCCTCTGTGTGTTTGACTCCCAAGCATAGGTGTTTTTTTTCATTCTAGGAAGAGTAGTATTCTTAATGTTTACACTTTTAGGATTAGT
>JACONP010000326.1:0-22299 GCA_016624345.1 Platycodon grandiflorus
TGGATGTTGCTAATATTATCTATTGCTTGTCTGAAGGTTTCAAGTAATAAAAAAAAGTGTTTTAGAAATCAAAGATATTTTTATCTTGACTTTACTGCTGGGTAGTGGCAAGTTGGGTATTCTAAATTAATGACCACTTGTTTTCAAGCATGTATTACTAATCATGAGTTGCCTCTAAGTTACTATTTATCACTTTGTAATTTGGGGACAACGAGTCTTGATTAAAAGAAGTTGGAATGAGTTGATAGGGTTCACGTCGAGAATTAAATCATGTCTACTTTAGTTTTAATAAGGGATTTTAATAAAATCAAAGTTTGATTATCAAAGCATTTGCTTTCGATAAAAAGAGGAAAAGAATAAAAAAATTAGAGCAGTTACAAATTTCAAAGAAAGATTCTATTTCTCTCCCAAATTTGCAATAATTCACCTCTAATTTGGTTTTCTTGAGTCTTGACTATCACGATTAAGTAAGGCGTTTTTTGGAATGGCTATAGAAATCAAATCTGAGTAGTAACTAATATTAGAGAGGAATCTTTTTAATTTACCAAGGTGGATTCTATTTTGTCAACTTGGAAATACAAGACTTCTGACACACACACGTTACTTAAATTTGTTTATAGAGTTTTGATTATTAGTTGGTTAGGCTTGTGATGTAGGATATACTTTTGACTTGAAATTCGTTTTTGTTTACGAACACATGCAATATGTTTGACTACCATGAACCTTTTAGTTTAAGTTCACTTTTTACATTACATAATATGTTTCTTAATTTGAATTGTTTGTATTGCTAAGATGTTTTCTATATGGAAATGATTTTTATTGATTGAATCTTACATTTTATGTTCATTGAGTATTTGCTTTTAGAGATAAACTATATAGGGTGCTAAGTCGATTCTCAAGGTCACTCTTGCAAATTTTCATAAATATGGATTAATTTTTGTCCTAGTTATTTAAGTTTATTCTTGTCAACTTTTTTTCTTTATATTATTTGTTTTGAATTTTGAACCTAAATTTGTTTTGAGGTGGTCGTATGCCAGGTCATTTAGATGTACACTTTTGCGATTAACAAAGCGACTATCAAAATGGTAATCACAATTGACACAACTAAGTTTTCTTTATTATTTGATTTTATCATAAAATGGTCCACATTATTTATTATTTATTTGTACCAATCAATAAAATTGAGAAAGTTCAATTGTTTACTTATATACTTATTCTAAGATATGTAGAAATAATTGGTATTTTATCTAAAAGAAAATGTATTAAGAATATATGAACATATAATAGAACTATACACAATTAATTATTTGTACATGTTTACATAAATTGCTTATTTCTTGAGGATATGGATGAAGGAGGCAATAGAAAGAACAATATGAGAACAGACTGTAGATCCAGCGATCGAAGATAAGTTATCATATACACAAACATATCACGGGTGCTTAAATTAATTGGTTTTCCATAACAAATTGTTACTTTGAAAATGGTTTTATTTTCCACGATCTTCATATAAGTTTGATATTTTGCTTTTGTTCATGTTTGTAGTTTTGGATATAGGCTGAAGATCTTGTATTTATATAAAATATTTTAAATATTTTTAGATTCTATATCGATCTAATCAAACTTTTTGTAGTTATAAATAAATTTTATATGAATGAGCTTGTTTATGTGTTGGAGAAGCAGTAGATATGCCGATTTGTAGTTTGCTTAATTTGATGAGCTTAAGTAGATATTCTTGAAAAAGTTGTCATTATGTTGTGCCATAAAAAACTTACATTTGTGATGTTAATCATGATTTATTTCGTTATTTAGACACCACTATGGATGTTTGTGTATTTTTGTAATAACATCATTGTATTTTATCAAATACAAAAAATGCTTTGTGTCATTGTTGTGTATGGGGAATATACTTTTAATACTATTTTTTGTTGTAAAAGCTGGTAGACTATATTCAATCTTTATGTGATTATTTTTTAAGTCTACTTTTGGCATAAGTTTCTAAAATTAGAGGTGTACTCACTTTGGTTTACGATTCCCCAATTATTTTTCCTCATTCTTTGTCACGGTGGGTGATGGTGGTTGGGAAAGGGAAAAGGGACACTAAGGGTCAACTTTCCAAAATGAACTTACCAAATCCGTGATATTTACCTTTTTGAGCAGAACATGATGGTGAAATATGTTAGCATGATAACTTTTTTTTTTTTTTTGAGATTTATTATTCATTCATAATATAAGTTATCATATACACAAACATATGTGGGTGCTTAAATTAATTGGTTTTCCATAACAAATTGTTACTTTGAAAATGGTTTTATTTTCACGATCTTCATATAAGTTTGATATTTTGCTTTTGTTCATGTTTGTAGTTTCGGATAGGCTAAGATCTTGTATTTATATAAAATATTTTTTAAATATTTTAGATTCTATAATCAAAACTTACGCTTTTGTAGTTATAAATAAATTTTATATGAATGAGCTTGTTTATGTGTTAGGCTTAAGTAGACATTACTTGATTTGTAGTTTGCTTAATTTGATGACCTGATTTGGAAGCTTAAACCTAAATTTGTTTGGATGGTCTATTGCGGTCATTTAGATGTAATGTACAGTTTTTTGCGATTAACAAACGAGCTATCAAAATGGTAATCACAATTGACACATCTAAGTTTTATGTATTATTTCATTTTATATAACATGGTAATCACATTATTTATTTGTACCAACCAATCAATGTAGAAAGTTCAATTGTTTTACTTATATACTTATTCTAAGATATGTAGAAATAATTAGTATTTTTATCTAAAAATTACATGCATTAAGAATATATAGACATATAATAGAACTATATGTAATTAATTGACTAAACATGTTTACATGAATTGATATTTTCTTGGACATGGATGAAGGAGGCAATGGAAAGACAATATGACGAGCATGTGATCCAACGATCGAAGATAAGTTATCATATACACACACATAATATATTTAATCTTCTCTACTTGTTCTAACATAACAAATATTATTATGTGCATGTTTAAATTTGTTATTAATGTCATCTCACATGATTGCAAGAAAAATGTAAACCTTTATATGAAGATGATCATCGAGAATGTACCAATGGGAGATAAGTAATACCATACACCAAATAGAAGGAATATTGGAAACATCTTTGGTTTGATTAACAAATTTCTTTTTAAATATTTTGTTTTTGTGTGCTATGAAATTGATATCACGAAATAGTTTAACATGCACTTAAAAAAAACACTTTTACTTACTTTTAAATTCACTCTTGAATTCAATGCTCTTGATATTGTTCTTCTTGAAAACCCATATCCACCATTTGAACTGGAAAGCTCAAGTAGTGGTCCTCATTTATGGCATTGGCTTTACCACTTCATGAATATACAAAACTTCTGAAAAGTGTTCAATGCTCTTGATATTGTTCTTCTTGAAAACTATCCACCATTTGAGCTGTTGCCAAGTTCAAGTTGTAGGTCCTCATTTTGGCATTGACTTTAATTCACTTGTGAGTATAAAAAGTTACGAAAAGTGTTTGAAGAAAATAATAGAGATGGGTATATAAAGCACCTTGCATAAATGATAAAACCTCCACTTGAAACTATGACAACAATATATCTCTGCCGAGAAAAAACATGAATCGGATTTTGAATGGGTGTTTCCCTTTTAGTTGTATTCATTTGTATAAGACTAAAGGAATGGGAAAAGATTTAAAATTACGCCTTTGGACTTGTAAGCGTGCATGACATTTTTTTTCAAAAACCAATCATTATATTTTTCTTGGAGGCTGGATTCTCATTCTTAATTTGTGCCACTTTTCGATGGTATCTTCACCAATCTTCTCTCTTTCTTTTTTGTTAGTGAAAATGATATTTTAATTGCGGTATTGTGGAAACACTACATAAGATTTGACTATTCATCATATTATAATATAAGGGTTTTATAAAAAGATGATGATTGCTTTTAATTTTTAAAAAAGAAGGAATATTGGAAACATCTTTGGTCGGATTCATGTTTTTTTTAAATATTTTGTTTTTTGCATGTGATATCACGAAATATTTTAACATGCACTTTAGAACAAAAAAAATACACTTTACTCTTAAATGCACTCTTGTCTTCAAAGCTCTTGATATTGTTCTTCTTGAAAACCCATATCCACCATTTGAACTGTTGGAAAGCTCAAGTAGTGGTCCTCATTTGTGGCATTGGCTTTACTTCACTTGTGAATATACAAAAACTCACAAGAAAAGTGTTCAATGCTCTTGATATTGTTCTTCTTGAAAACCCCTATCCACCATTTGAGCTGTTGCCAAGTTCAGTTGTGGTCCTCATTTGTGTCATTGACTTTAATTCACTTGTGAGTATAAAAAACTTACTGAAAAGTCTTTGAAGAAAATAATAGAGATGGGTATATAAAACACCTTGCATAAATGACAAAAACCTCCACTGAAACTATGACAACAATATATACTACTCGAGAAAAAACATGAATCGGATTTTGAAGGGGTGTTTCCCTTTGGCTGTATTCATTTGTATAAGACTAAAGGAATGGGAAAAGATTTAAAATTACGACCTTTGGGTTGTAAAGCGTGCATTACATTTTTTTCAAAAACCAATCGTTATATTTTTCTTGGAGAATGGATTCTTAATAGTAATTTGTGCCACTTTTTGAAGGTATCTTCACCAAGCTGTTCTCTCTTTCTTTTTTTGTGAAAATGATATTTTAATTGCGAGCAAAAGTGAAATACATTTTGTTTTAAAATTCAATCATCATCGTTTTTTAAAAATGCAATCATCATTCTTTCGTTTCACATTAGTTTTTAATATCCAAGTATGGAACTACCATTTACTTGATTTTTGCACTACCTTTTTCCTGTGTAAAAGCGGTAACTTTTCCCAACAACTTTTGTTCTGACTACGAAATTGTGCAAAGAGTTATTTATTATATCGAGGTTAATTGAGTGTGATGTGTCATCATATTGTGTGTGGAATCGCATTTTTATGGATATATCTGAATCTATGACAACAATATGTACTACTCTCTAAACATGAATCCGTAATTTGTAGGGGTGTTTCCCTTTTGGGTATTCATTTGTATATGACTAAAGGAATTGGAAAAAATGTAAAATTACAGCCTTTGGAATTGTAAAACGTGCATTACATTTTTTTCAAAAAATCTTTTTTTAAAATGCAATCATCATCTTTTTAAAAATGCAATCATCATTCTTTACGTTTCACATTAGTTTTTAATATCCAAGTATGGGAACTATCATTTACTTGATTTTTAAACTACCTTTTTCTGTGTTTTTAAAATGCAATCATCATCTTTTTAAAAAATGCAATCATCATTCTTTCTGTTTCACATTAGTTTTTAATATCCAAGTATGGGAACAAACCATTTACTTGATTTTTGCACTACCTTTTTCCTGTGTAAAAGCAAAAGCGAACTTTTCCCAACAACTTTTCGAAGGTCTCTTCACCGGTGTTCTCTCTTTCTTTTTTGTGGAAACACTACATAACATTTGACTTTTCATAATATGACAATATAAAGATTTTATAAAAGTAAATATTTAATAGTAATGCGGAAATACATCTTTTTAAAAAATACAATCATCATCTTTTTAAAAATGCAATCATCGATCTTTTCTGTTTCACATTAGTTTTTAATATCCAAGTATGGGAACTAACATTTACTTGATTTTTGCACTACATTTTTTCTGTGTTTTTAAAATGAAATCATCATCTTTTTAAAAATGCAATCATCATTCTTTCTGTTTCACATTAGTTTTTAATATCCAAGTATGGGAACAAACCATTTACTTGATTTTTGCACTACCTTTTTCCTCTGTAAAGCATTAACTTTTCCCAACAACTTTTAGAAGGTCTCTTCACCGGTGGTCTCTTCACCATTTGTTCTCTCTTTTTTGTGGAAACACTACATAACATTTGACTTTTCATAATATGACAATATAAAGATTTTATAAAAGTAAATATTTAATAGTAATCGTGAAATACATCCTTTTTAAAAATGCTATCATTATCTTTTTAAAAATGCAATCATAATCTTTTCAACACTCAGCATTACTTTTTATAGTAATGCGTGCCATAATTTTTTTAAAGGAGTCAATATCTTTTTACTTGGATATTAAGGAGCACTCCAAGAATTTTTCTTCCTATTTTATTCCTCGATATTTTATTTACAATTTGTTATATACAAACCATGCATTTGACAATTCATAATATACAAATATATTTGTTTTATAAAACAAAATCATATTTAACTTACATTTGTGGTTAGTCATGGAAATAGTATTTATCCGCCCAATGCATATCGAAAAAGTTGTCATTATATGTTACGCCATAAATAAAAACTTACATTTGTGATGTTAATCATGATTTATTTCTCGTTATTTAGACACCACTATGTGCGTTTGTATTTGTTTGTAATAACATCATTGCTTATTTTATCAAATACAAAAATGCTTTGTCATAGTTGTGTATGGGATTTTACTTTTAATACTATTTGTTGCTCGTGGTGGGTCCCTCCCATTTTGACCTCTGGCTCTTCCCGGTCCCCTAAATTCTCCTCAATCGTGTGTTTTGTGTGTAGAGGTGTTTTGGAATTAGTTAATTGATCGAGATCGTGGCATTTTAGTTCATTTAAAAGGATGTGCTTATCGAGTTGTTTTCAATTAGCTATTGATCGATCTTGTGGCATTTCGGTTAATACTTAGTTTGTGTGTGTGTGGAGATGTTATGAGATTACTTCTTGATCGTTAATGTGGCATTTTGATTGATTTTATTAATTGGTTCCGTGCCAATTTAGTTAAATCAACATGGGTTGCTATGTTTTGGGGTGCCAATTTCGTTTGGTAATTTCCGTGCCAATTTCGTTTGAGTGCTCCTTAATATCCGAGCATATCTGTTTGTATTTGACTTTTGTGGATACACAACCATGCAGATTGACAATTCATAATATACAAATATATTTGTTTTATAAAACAAAATCATATTTAACTTACATTTGTGGTTAGTCATGGAAATAGTATTTATCACAATGCATATCCGAAAAAGTTGTCATTATATGTTCGCCATAAATAAAAACTTACATTTGTGATGTTAATCATGATTTATTTCGTTATTTAGACACCACTATGTCTGTTTGTATTTGTTTGTAATAACATCATTGCTTATTTTATCAAATACAAAAATGCTTTGTGTCATAGTTGTGTATGGGGATTTTACTTTTAATACTATTTGTTGCTCGTGGTGGGTCCCTCCCATTTTGACCTCTGGAGCTCTTCCCAGTCCCCTAAATTCTCCTCAATCTGTGAATTTTTTGTGTGTGTAGAGGTGTTTTGGAATTAGTTAATTGATCAAGATCGTGGCATTTTAGTTCATTTAAAAGGATGTGCTTATCGAGTTGTTTTCAATTAGCTATTGATCGATCTTGTGGCATTTCGGTTAATACTTAGTTTGTGTGTGTGGAGATGTTATGAGATTACTTCTTGATCAGTAATGTGGCATTTTGATTGATTTTATTAATTGGTTCCGTGCCAATTTAGTTAAATCAACGTGGGTTGCTATGTTTTGGGGTTACTTATTTACGGTGTATGCTAGTTCGTGGATGTGAGTTCGATTGTGCGGTGATTTGAGATATTTTGGAATTAGTTCTCGATTAGTACCATGGCATTTTAGCTAACTCCAAGTGCATGTGTGGGTAAATATGCTCTCGGATCAATTCTTGATCATTAATGAGTGCGAGGTGCCATCATTGTTTTTTGAGTCCAAAATTTTTTATGTAGTATTATAAATCTAGAAAAAATTGGTGTCGACTTGTTTGATATAAAAAAATTATACTTGTGTGTAATTTAATGTTTCTATTGTATTTTGCCCACATGTACTTGGCTTAATGTTGGTAATCCCTAATTGCTTATTTACATTACTATTGCATTTTTTGGGAAATGTTCTTAAACTATAATTAACTTAACAGATTAACTTAATAGGAAGTTTAAAAAGTCTTCTTTCCAGTAGACTTAGATAATGACTACGAACATAATAATTCCAAGTACACAAAATAAACTTCAAAAGTTGCTTTGGAAGCATTACACAAAACTAAACATGAACACAAAATGGATTGATGTGCTTCAACTTGAGTTGCACTCCTTGTCAATCTTTTCTTGGCGCTCTTGTTCATGTCCTTCAAAAATAACAAAAGTTTAGTTGGCTTTGAAAGCATTTCAATTCTTCTCTATCTTGATGTCACTTTACACTTCTTCTCCTTCAATGTAGTGGAGAATTCTTCCAAAAGTGATCTCTTGAGGGTTGAGTTAACTTCTCCGAAATTGATGATTTCCCTTTTTTCAATGCTATGGGTGCGCCACTATTACTTGCACTGGCTGAATAAACTATAGAAATATTAGCCATTAAAAAAACAATAATAAGTAAAGATGTATAATTCAAAAAAATTATACCTCGTGCAACTTCTTCATATCTCCATCTTCTAGATTTGGTAAAACATCGATTCTTGGGGATAGTTACCGCTCGAAATATTTTTCTATTGTTGCTTTATCCAATATTAATTTTATAACATGATACACTATTCCAACTTGATATGGCTTGATTAGAATCTTGAAAATTACTTTCTTGTCAATCGGATCTTCTATTTCCTTGGGAATTTGGTGCTACAAAAATGCAGATCAAGATAGTAGTGAAGTTGTATTGATATTAAAATTTTTCCTTTGTTCCATTAAACATTATATATTGAATGTAAAATAAAAATAAATTACCGCTCTTTTGCACTTAATTTCAGTTCATTCTTTGTTTTACCAATCAGTTCAATTGACTCCTTGTCCCACAAAAGGAATGATGCATTCCCGTGCTATCAACAACGCGTAGTTGCAGCTTGTACCTTTAAATAAGAGATCATTTTAGATGTATAGACAAAAACAATCGCTACAAAATATAATATTGAAATTTTGACATAACTTGCCTCTTTTTGGAATCAAATGTGTCACACTTGTCACAAAAAAACTTCTGCTGCGGTATCGTTTTTGGGACATTTTTGCATGCTATGTACCACCGTTACTTCCACACTCAATAAAATCGATTACGCCATACACCCAATAACTTCCAACCTTGCATGTGTAATGTAGTTATTATTGCAATCGTAAATAATATATAGTATCAATACAAATTTTTTCTTAAATTACCTCTCTTGTTGCCTCGAAATTCTATTGTTCTTATAAGTTCTGAGAGTTTTCAAACTCTTCTTCAATTGCTTGTGTTGGTGGTTGTGCGGTGTAGTGCAGATGGTGGTATGGTGCTCACTACGGTCATTGAATTTTTTTCTGAACTCAGCCTATAATAATAAAAGAATTAGAACTTTCTTTCCACAATAAAATAATTAAATTCAAATAATTTTATGCACCAATTGACTAAAAAAACTTACCTGTTTTGAAAGTCCTTAATCTCTTCCAAATCTCCATCAATTATCACTTTACTCACAAAAAATGTGTTCGATACTCGAATCACATCTCTAAACTTCTTTGCTCTACAGTATTGTAGAATAATGACTGGGTTGTCATTAGTGGTTGCCAAGTGGTTCATTAAGTTGTCGACAAACTCCCCATAGTGTGCATGGCAATGTTTGCCCATTGCATTGTAGTTATAGATTAGTAAATGCATTTTTAAAAATTATTAATTAATTAGTTGGGTGGTACTATAATAAATAATATTATTACCATTCATCTTCCAACACCACATCCATCATTTGAACTGTTCGTCCCGCCACTTCCTTGATTTGGGGCGAGGTTCTTGCCGATAGTTTTCCAATTACATCGTGAAACAGGAAAGGGATTGTATAATGAGAAAGATAACATTTGAGAAATATTGTGTAGTTTAATTTCTTACCAATTAGGAGAGACTCGTCGACTTCATCGGCATTTGAGAAATATTCATATGGCTTGAAATAAAAGATTTCAAGAGGGTAATTTTCATCAAAAAACTTCGATGAACCGTTGTTTTGGCGAAATATGAGCTTGTATTTCCGGTGGTTGTTTTGTACCTCATCACGTTGTCACCACTATAAAATCCCTTACAAAGATATAAATGGTTTTCTTTGAATTTCTTTGAACTTTTGGATATCTTTGTTGTTTAATACTTGCATGAATTTTTCTCCTGTATCAAATAACAAACGAAATGTAAAAGATGTAGTTATAAATAACAATATATTTCAAAAGGGGAAGAAATTATCTAAACATGAATTTTACCTCTTTGTCTTGGAATATACATTCCAAACTAAAAATAGTGGAATTATCTCCAAACATTGGAATCTGTAAATGTGGATGAGTCTCATTTTCAACATCCATTCTCTCTTTGTAGGGTTGATTTCTCGGATTAAACTAAAAAAGGTGGCATGCTTGGTGGAAAGTCGTGAAGATAAGCGATGAAAAATTTGTGAAGAAAAGTTGATGAAAAATTTGTGAAGATAAACTATTTATATATGAGTGAATGGTTCGTTTGTAATTAGTGGATGGTTTGAGTTTGTTGGTATTGTTGAAAGCATTATTGCTCCCACTGTAATAAAACTATGTGAGACCCATTCTTCATAGTTGAGTATTTTATTTATTGTTTTTCTTGTCTGATATAGTGTGAAATTACTATTTATGGCTTTGCACACATGGCTTGCTCTTTCCTGTTTTAGAAACTTTTTCCTCTTTATATATATATAGATTTGAACAAGAATATTTTATATCGTTAGTTGGTGTAAGTAATTATTTATTTACACTGACAGTCGATGATCAAAATTTTAGTATTTGTTTAGAGTACGTACGTACATGTGAACTGAAAGAGTGTCGGCCGCCTAGCTAGCGGGATGGGAAAGATAGATTCTTCAGGTTTCAAGTAAAGTAAGATACACACATACATACAACTTTGTCCACCACGGTACGGTTAGTTGTTGATCTATTCTAACGTGCCCGCCACGCCTCCTCCTGCCTGCCTGCCTGCCTGCCTGCCTGCCTGGTGATTTGAAGCATCTCAAAACTAAAACTAAAAAGAGCTTGGACGACGTCGTCCGCCTAGTTAGTCTCAAGCTTCGTACGGTACGGTACGGTACGGTCGGTTTAAACTGGTGAAGTAGTAGGGTAGTAGATGGGCATGAGTTGTTCCTTCACACTAGTATTCCCGCGTGTTCGCCAACCGTACGTACGGCACGCACCCTAAAACGATTACCATCTCCTTGCTTGCTTTTTGGTTCCAATTCTAGGGTTCGAGCTCGTCTAATCCTCAATTAACAACCAACAAATGGCGGAACCCCCTCGCCGTCAACGGACATCCCCATGATATTCACATACATGGATATGGACTCCCTAGTCCATTGCGCCAGCTTCCTCAACCTCCAAGACGTAGCCAACATGGCTTCCTCCTGCAAATTCCTCAATGGGGTCGCCTATTCTGATCCCATTTGGCAACGCTTCTTCAGGTTCTATACGAGACTCGATCTCCTAATTAATAAATTAACACACGCTCACACTCGATGTTTCGTAAATAGCTCGGAATTCGTTCAATTGCAAGCCTAGTTTTATCACTAATTTGACCCACCCGTCATTGGTGTCCTGTTTGTTTCGAAATTGTTTATCCCTCCGCCCAGTAAAATAGTTACATTTTGACTTTTTAAAGTTTATTCGACAATTTATGAAATCAAGGTTTGACCTGGATTTACCATTAAACTTGCTGTTGCTAGTACCTTTTATAACTAAGTAAAATGTAAGTCGAATATTGACTAGAAAAATGGTCAAAATTGAATTCCAGAAGTCAACATGTGTGTTCTTTCGTAGGAGGGAGAGGGTTTCCATTGCTCTAGTTTCTAATTGCATTTTGGAGTACTGAATCTTATAGGGAGCGTTGGCCGCAGCTAGACTATTCTAGCATTTCACAGATATCAGGTGCGAGGAAGCATACTTGGCTCGATATACTGCTTTGCAGCAGTTTAAGTTCCTTGATCCTCTTCTTGCTGACTTGTATACTGAGCCAAAACCTTTTAACCATATGTATCTCAACAGAAATGATATCATCTATTCACAGGTATTGGCTATACTGTACTATCCATTCTCTTATTATTGATTCAAGATTACTGATTATAGTATGATTCTAGGACATTGTTCAGAAGTTTAGGAAAATATAGACATTTTTAAATCTAATTTTAAGAAGGTTAATTAAGGTGGCTGGGGATGTGAATGCACGGATGCCTAGGTCTCATACTTTCGTACAATACATGTGGATACTAACGTAAATAGAAAAGCTAGAAATTTTGCTTAAGCTGTGTGTTGGAAGGGGATTGACTAGATAAAGGTCTTGCTGAGAAAGAAAACGAAAGGTATGGAAACAATTCCAATCTTTGTCATATATGAATACAGTCACCGGTTGAGTGCCATTTCTGAACTTAGCTCTCATGCCTAAAAGCCTCGGCATTTCACCATTGAGTTTAACATTGTCCTCACGTGATTGACATATCTGAAAATTTGTATTTAACTTTACTGAATAAGATGGTACTGACATGTAGAATGGATGAATTACTTATCAAAAAAAAAAAAACCTGAACCTCTAGTCTCATTAGTTATATGAGTCTTTTGTAGTCTGTGAATTGGTGCGAATTGGAGATTAGCAGGATTCTGTAATCCACCAATGCTCAACAGGCGGACGTTGGCCTCTTATATTAAACCTAAGCCTCTTGAATGGCAGCCTTCAGTTAATATCTTTTCCATATTGTTGGTTCATCGTAGCCTTTTGGTTTCCATTATGATGTAGAAAAGTGGGTGGTATTTTACAGGGAAAGACCAGCTATTTGCATGTCCTATTCTTACTTTGACAAATTGATATCTGGTAACCTAACTGATCATTGGAAAAATTCTCGACATTTTTCATACCTTCTAACTGATCTAGAATCACAAGAACTTTCAGATATACTTGCAAGAATCCGTATTTTTATGGAGCACAATATTTGAATTGATATCTTCTGCTTACTCTCATGATGGGACATGTCTTGCTGTGTGATTGATGGTATTTTAACTTTGTTAAGGGCCCTTTGCATTTTAGTGAATTTATAATATAAATTGGTCTTTCGGGTACCCTCATGACTATACATGACTTTCTTGGCTTGATGGTAATATCCACTTTGCTTCCAACGAGTTCAGAAGTCTTGCCTTTTGGATAAAATACTTCGAGTAATCTGCTACTCTCTCACTCCCAAAATGAACATCTGTTTATATTCATGATCATGAACAATGATGGACGTTCATTTTGGGATGGAGGGAGTACTTTCTTTCAATTCAATGCTATTTCGTGGGTCACTTTGAAGTTTCTTCCTATTGGCATGATCTCAAAGAATGTTGCAATATATTTTTGTTATTATCTTGGCATCTACATGATTTTCATAATCTTAGTACATTGGAATTTTAATGAAGTATTACATCCATTCATATCATTGAGCTCTGTTCCTTTGATTCTGGTGGTACAACCTTGCAGGGTCCATTGATAAAAGTGCTGAATATCAGTAGCTTTTTGAACAAAGGAGATGCCCTTGTCACGCTTAATGATCACCGTGCTAGAATTACTTGCATGAGGTGAATTTTATAGTATTCCTCAAAAAATGTTGTCTGCATTTTTATAGGTTGCTTACTTGTGGTTTATTTGTAATTAGGATTTCAAACACATGATGGAAGTGATTTTGATTCATAACTGTTTAGTTTAGAAAGAGAGAAAGGAAGTAACTTGCAGAAGTATAGTCTAGTAAGGTTGTTTTGTAAAATATATTCCTTCCTCGGAGCTCATTCCCATATTTTTCTAGTTTCAAGAATCCAGTTCTATCACAACTTACAAGTGCTCTAAAGCCATTATTTTCTCCTGTTTTGGACATGGGAGTTATTTTTACTTTCTCGACCACAGTTTATTTTGGATAGTGGACAGCTTATCTAAATCTTTTGCTCACCTGGATAAATATGGTTCTAATTATTATTATGTTTTCGTCTAATGGAGAATTTATATCTAAATAAAGAATAAAATCCTTCGAGTGGCAATTACTACACTTTGTTTGATCTAATTTACTGCCCTAACGTCTCACTGAATGGCCTACATTTGTATACTAATTGATTACTATTTACTAGTGTATACTACATTTTGGTGACAACTGTGCCAAACTAGGACTCCTATAATTAAATAGTTAACTCTTCTTTGGGGCATAAATTTTAATCGTTGTTTTTTTTTTTCCTACTTACTAGTTTTTTATAATTTGCAGATTGTTCCCTTTGCATGAAACATCTTTGTTCCGAAGTGAGGTACAGATGAATGAAACTGTTTTGGTTACCTCAAGTTGTGACCACTCCATTCGCTTGTGGTGGAAGGTATGAATGATACTTTTAGGGGTTCCATTGTAGAGTGAACCTTTGCTCTTCTCTTGTACCTTATTTAATATATGTTACTTGTAATGCATGAACGCAGCTCCTTACATGTGCAAAATTAGCGTATTCTACAGCAAGACTAATTTGGCTGTAAGAAACATATTTTTAATTAGCTTTAAAAGGATCTTCCGCTGCCTCGTGTAATTGGTTATTGTCATACTGAGTGCAGGGATGTTGTCAACGCTGTTTCAGAGGTCATAATGGCCCAGTTTTTGCTCTCTCTGACAAATTATTGGGTGATGGTGCTACAAAAGTATTTGCCAGTGGAGGTGAAGATGGTACTGTGCGTCTGTGGTCACTGAGCTCCACTGGAAAGCGCGGCCAACATGCTTTAAAGGCGACATTGTATGGTCATGAGAAGTCGGTAGTACTGACATCAGTTGCGGGTATAAAGTTGTTGCTTACGCATATAATGCAGTTCATTCAATGTTAATATCATTTTGGTTGTTGATAGTTGCTGAAGAATATGGACAGTTTATCAGATTTTATGGCATCGACCTCCTGATTGACTTTTGCTTCTTGTCTATTTCCATGAGTGTATATATCTTGGATATCCAGTTATTATCATACTGAGTTCACGGATGTTGTCACTGCTGTTTCAGAGGTGATAATGACCCATTTTGCTCTCTCTGATTAATTAGTGGGTGATGGTGCTACAAAAGTAATTGCTTTTAAGGCAGAGGTCTTGGATAACTAATGACTATTCTTGCTCCGGTTATCAGTTAGCACTAGCACTTCCCAGTCATTATCTTGCTTTATGGTTTATTTTGACTAAAAAGATATTGACTTTATAGCTAACATCTGCAAATAAAGTTTGGAAGCACAAACTGGAAGCTAATGCAGAGATTCATATTGGAGCAACTTTTTGTGCCTAAATTGTAAATAGTATGCAATAAATGTTATTCCCTCCGTTCCCAAAGAAGAGTCCAATTTGACTAGGCACAGATTAAAGAGTCATTTTACTCTATTACTTTCCACTTTTACCCTTGGAGCTCATTCAAAAGTTCGAAAAGATCGTTTGTGGTGATATGAGGAATGGGTCCCATCTGTTGAAGTAATTGAATTAAACCAAAGGATAAAATAGTTAAAAGACCATAATTGATGGTTTGATTTTAGAAAGTGGTCAGTTTTTGAGGCATCCCAAAAGGAATAATGGACCCTTTTAGGAACAGTGAGTATTTAGCTGAAGAGATGTGATAGAAATTTGTAGTTAAGTTTCTTATGGTAATTAACTAATATTGTGATACATTAATTGGCTAAGAGAGCATTGTACGTAATTGAACATTTTGAACATTTTTATGCTAGGAATCCCACCAAATGAGTAGATTGATGGGAAAATTTGGAAGACGCCACTGTTGTGTGATAGTTGCAGATGACTACTCTGTTGTCCATTAGTATGCAGATAACCCCACTGTGGTGTCAGTGGACTTGCATTCGTTAGTTTTTCCGTTAAGGTGGGCTTTATCTACGCTAACAGATCACAAGGAGGTCATCTCCAAGTATTATTTACTACGAAGTCTTCTACCACTTTCCTGAACTTTTGGTAATTCTAGATTGGATTACTAATTTCGACTGAAGGTTCTAAGAACATTATGGTCACACTACGGTTCTCTCTCAAGATAACCACAGTCTGGCTAGCTTTGTATAAGAAGTCTATGGTTATGTCTCCAGGGCATACCATTATTCATTGTTGAAATATTCAACTCCCTTCAATTATCTTGAATTATATTTTTATTTTGGAAAAGGTGAAGACATTTTGATCATTTGATGTTCTCCCTCTCTACTTCCAGGCATAATACATCTCTTTTGGTCAGCATGTCAAAAGATTCAAAGGTATTGACATTTTTCAATTAGGTTTTTGCTCAATGTTATGTTGTGTTTCTTTAATCAATCATCTGATGGTTGTTGGAATGAATAGTCATCTGCTGGATGGTGCATTTATTGTATCACAGACTTACAGACTCATAGCTGTGGATATGTTTAAGCATATATCTTTCATGGCTCGTGTTAAGTTCTAGTTTTGTTTTGTATGTGACAGTTGTTTTTGGTCTGACAAGACTGGATGTGATTGTTCTAGAATTATAGATGGCGCCAGGCCTACTTTGCTCATTGCTTATTTTATTTTTTGCTTCTTGTAACTTCATGAGTTAACACGCTGGAATTTGATTTCGCGTATCAAGTATTTACCCGTCTTTGTATTCTTGTTTGATGAAATCCACTGAAAAGTTATTGTCATTTTGTAAATTATCAATCATGTTTGATTTTTATTCTTTTCACTTATAGTCTTCTTATTTGTGCTTATAAACAACATTTGTTAATTATGATCTGTCTTTAATACCGTAAAGCTTATTAATCTTACTACCATTCATATTGTGAGATATGATTTAGAACCTGTCTTTTTGATAACAGTATCTGTTATTTGATAGTTTTTTTCTTGTGTATAAAATCTTTTTGTTTGTGTGTATAAATAAAGTTTGTGAGTGATACTAGATTCCTGACAACTATAGTGTATGTAGCTTGCAGTGGCATTTTCTTCATGTTAGACGATTTGATTGTTACACATCTAATCTGTTGTTCTCCATAAATTTGTTTAGTGTACTTTAGATTTTCACTTACAAATTCAGTACAAAATAGGTAAGGGTTTGGGATGCGACAACATCATCTTCTGTTCGTGATTCTAGCTGTGTCGGAAGGACTTCTGTTCCTGGTGCACCTGTCGGCCGAAGTGCCACGATTCGTTGCTCTATGTAGCTGCTGGTTCCTCCGTTTCAGTTGTTGATTTGAGGACAATGAAGAAAGTTTTGAGCACAGATAATACTTGGGGAAAGTTATATTCATTTGAGATTATGCCCACAAAATATTTAGTATGCACTGGTGGAAGTGGAAGGTGAAATCTGATCTCTTATTTTTTGTCAGTAGTTGGTTTTGCAGTCTTATTGTGGGGGACGGTTGTGTTGGCTGTTAAAATTGTTGTTTTACATAGTTTGTTGTACATGTTTACTTTGAGCCTCTGGCCCTGCTTAAGGTCAATTAGTTGATGGCCTGTTTGGTGCTATTCAAAGACTTCTGAATTTCCAAAACATCAAATGACTGCCATTTAAAACTACAGTATAGGGCCTCTAGCATTAAATGACCTCTTGTCTCTTCATTCTTGGTTGCTTGGCACACATTAAACGGGTCATATGTACCGGAAAGAAGTATGTTCATTCTTCAGGGAACACCATAACACACTTGCATCTGATCTTTTATATAAACAATGGGCAAGAAGATAGGATATGAACTTAAGTCCCTGGGATATTAGCTAATTGGTAAAAAGTCACCGAATGTTTGGTTTGCATCCCTGCAGTTCTTCAAATATAGTCTAAAATTCCTGGTTGTGAGAGATATGAAACTCCTGCTTTCAGGAGTGTAAATACAATACAAGGTTCTGGTTTTCTTATAATAGCTCTTTTTCTGTTTATTATGGTCTAGCTTCAAAGATGGATATGACATGAAGAAAAGTTATGACTTGCACAACTATCGGTACTGCTTTTGTCAGATCATATGTGTATTGTGTCATTAATCTTGTTTCTGACCTGTGAAACTCTTGATTCTACATATTAAAGGATCATATTTCGATGCACTTCCTGTTTCCTTCTTTGTGAATTGCTGTTTCCTGTGCAATGCAGCTTGCCTTTTATGATCTTGCTTGGAAGAGAGCTATATGAATCAAAGTTAAGATTGTGTTTCGTGCTTGTATCAAAATAAATTCATGAGAAAGCATTTTTCTTCCTTCTGCCAGTCTTTTTAAACATTGCATTGACATTATAACAGAGGTAACTCCTTACTGGATTAAGTTTTATGATCCATGTTTTCACAAATGCATGTTGGGATTTTTTCGCATATCTCAAGCAACTAGAGTGTCTTGATATTTAATTTCCTTTTTCACGAAGTAGTATAGTTAATTATCTTTGCTACTGCATTTTATATGCAGAGCAATGCTTTGGGATATGAGGAAAAGCTCTGACACAGAGGGAGCTGACCCAATAACCGAGTTGGATGGACATATTGGTCCAGTCGCACACTTACATATGGACCAGTATAAAATAGTTACAGGAGGTCCTGAGGATTCATATATCAATGTTTGGGAAGTTGAAACTGGTACGCAAACAAACTCCCTCATATGCTGTGATCTAGATGGTTCAGGCGCTAGCACGGATGTTCTGCCATGGCTGTGGATGGGTGTCGGATTGTTACTGGTAGCGGTGATGGAGAGCTAGGTGTTTTACGGTTTCGAGATTTTAATAAAGCAACTAATCCTGCGTCAACAGACAGTGTATCATCCGACAATATCAAGGTTGCTTCAAAATTTTGGGGCCAACAATGCTATAGTGATACTGATGAATCTCCCGAGTGATCATACTTTTTAGGAAGTCGCACTAAAGAAATTCTCTAGAGTTTTGGATATCGATCTGTTTCACCTTTTACCAGCAGAGGAGGAGGTTCTTTTCTCTTTTGCATTTGGTATAGGAAATGTTTGGGATACTGTGTTTAGTTACAAAATGATGTATATGAAGGCCATCTTAAATTATTGGAGAATCATGTCTGTCATGCACCCCTCAAATGCTTACACAGTGTTTCTTTCTTTTGGAGTTTTCAGCTGTTTCCTCTAATTCTTCTATAAGCATTTAGAGATCATAATGCATGGAAATCAGGCTGTGACTGTTGAAAGATTCATTTCCAGTATGTGTGCAACTGCTGGACGATAAATTTATCAACCTTTCCCCATTTATATTATCGAACGATGTCTAGAGTTGATCTGGTCTCTCCAGAAAGAAAGAAAGCGAATTGGGGATCGCAGACAGTATTGGGTTCACCTGTTAACTATTCTCTTCGTTTTATTTTATTTTGAGATGTTTTATTTAAATAATTTATTTTTAAAAATTATGGCCTTAATTTTCATAACTTCCATCTTAATTTGCTATTTATATGTGATGTAAACATCCGGTGTGTGTACGAGGAAACAAATAAAATGTATGGCAAAATGTCGAGTAGGTACTGATTGGATTTGAAACAAAAAGGACATTGAGATCTGGCCAAATGTTTCTGCTTGCCAGGTTAACAGAAGAATGACAGAGCTGGGTTTCTTGGATTATTTCCAAAAAAAAAAAAAAATGTAGTATAACTTTTTAAAAGAGTGATTGAACCTTAAGCAAAGTTCAAATAGTAAGATCATAGGAGTGACTAATCTTTAATTATACTCTGCTATTTAATCTTTATTGGTATTTATTTTTATAAATTGTTCTCTTTGTTCTACGAAAATAGTCATATAAATTAGTTATCCTTTATATTTTATAGGGTTAAAGACACTACTAGCCTCGACTATGACCGATTCCACTAGTAGCCTCTTAACAATTTTTTTTTAAATTTTAAATTCCTCGACTATAAAAATTAGATACGGTTGGTTTTCAGCTAGATGACATTAAGATTTTTCGTTAAATTTGTCACGCCTATCACGCTTGGCAAGATTTATGAAATTTCAAGAAAGATATTTTCTAATACTTAAAACAATATATTCTTTTCTCTCTCTCTCTCCCCCACTACGAAGGGTACGTAAGGTAATAATTTGAGAAAAACAGGATAGGAAAATTAAGGCCTTGGCAACAGAATCCTCTCTCTTATATAAATCGACAATCACTACATCTCCAATCTCCTTCATTCCAATCACCCTCACCCTCTCCTGCCTGCGTTTTATTCAAACCCAACATACATATATATATATATATATATATATATATATATGTCTCAAAACATCATCCTCCTCCTCCTCTTTTCTTCCATCTTTTTCTCTTCATCTGCACTAGCTATAGCTTCTTCTTCTTCTGTTATAAACCAAACCTCTCCCTTGAACCAAACATGCTTCAACTACCGGTTTTCAAACCAAGCGTCTTTCGCATCTTGCCAAGATCTTCATGTTCTAAACTCTTTCATCGATTGCATTTTCGACTCTTCATCCAACATGGTTGACTTGGCGTTTCTAATGACTCACATGCACCGAACATGATACATGGATTGCCTGGGCAATCAGCCCTACCTTCAATGGCTTGATTGGCGCTCAAGCTTTAATTTGTCGCCTTCCAACAACCTGATGGTACAACCAAGGCTTACACCACTCCTCCTATAACTAGTTATGCTACTAGGATGCACGAGGGTAACTTGAGCTTAATTTCCCGTTTTCAAAGTTTCAGCTGCCTACTCCAACAATGAGATTCACCAAATTCAAGCTTCCAACGAATAGTACGATGGTGAACCACGTGTGGCAACAGGGACCAATGAGACCCTTTGAGCACGCACAGTACTCTATGACAGGCCCTAATCTCAACTCTTTTGCAAGTATCGATTTTTCCACGGGCAAGGCAGTAGCAACTAAAGGTGGAACCTATAGAAGAAATATATTATATAAAAGTGCATACCGTATTTCATTGACATATTGTTCCATATATATATATACAAAACAAGGGAGCTGTGAGTATTCTATCCTAATAATAATAGGAGAACTAATACAACAAATAAATAGAAGACTAATAGGAAACAAATAACTTAGAGTACAAGTTTAGGTTATTGGAGGAGAATGAGATTGGGTAGGATTCTCTCTAATATGCCCCGCAAGATGGGCGAACGAGAAGAGAGACCAATCTTGGATACCAAATCAAGATAACGAGCACGAGCAAGTGGCTTGGTAAGAGCATCCGCAAGTTGGTCGTGCCCGAATGTGAGTAACGCGAGTGGTTAGCCCGAACCCTGCTTCGCGAACAAAGTGATAATCAAGCGCCAAGTGCTTCATGCGGAATGAAATTTCGGATTGGCGGCGACATAAGTTGCACCCAAGTTGTCACAAGAAATAACAGGAGCAGCGGAGAGTGGGACACTGAGCTCACGGCGCATTTTGGACCCATAGTACCTCGGCAGTAGTGGCAGCGACGGCCCAGATTCGGCCTCGGTGGAGGACCGAAAGTGTTCGTTGTTTAGAACCCGTGAGATTAAGTTAGAGCCAAGATAAACAAGATAGCCTCAGAAGTGGAGATATAATCCACCTATCACCCGCCCAATCAAGATCTCAGAAGGCGTGTAAAGTAGCGGGAGACTTGCTGCGAAGAAGAAGACCATGAGAGATAGTAAAGAAGATATCGTAGCACGCGTTTGAGAGCCCAATTAAGGAGGTCGGCTTTGCATAAACCGGAAAGTCTAACAGAAAGGAGAGATCAACACGAGTCGTGGAGAGGTACCCAGTTGTACCAACTATGGTCCGAAATTCGTGGGATTACCCAAGGTGTGCCGGAGTGAGCCAAGAGGTTAGAATCGGGAACCATGGGAGTGGGAACAGTCGAAGGCCCGTCATATTGGTGCGTTGTAAAAGATCTTGGATGTATTTGTGTTGGCTAAGAAAGATTCCATCACTATGTGGAAGCACTTCAACACCCAAGAAGTATGAGAGGGTTCCAAGATCCTTTAGCAAAACCGTGAAGCAAAAGTGGAGATGAAGATATTGAGAAGAGAATCATTAGAACCCGTTATAATTATGTCATCGACATAAACAAGTAAGTGAAGCACACCAAGAGGCCGAGTAAGGGTGAACAAGGAGGCATCGGAAATGAATTCGCAAAACCCAGGGGAGAGAAGGTAATGCTTGAGTTCGTTGTACCATGCCCGTGGGGCTTGTTTAAGGCCAAGCTTGGACGAAGCTTACAAACATAAGAAGGAGAGGATGTATCGGCAAAACCAGTGGGTCAGAACATGTAAACATCTTCATGAAGAGAGCCTTGAAGAAAAGCATTGTTAATATCAA
>JACONP010000327.1:0-10586 GCA_016624345.1 Platycodon grandiflorus
AAGAACAAGGTGACTAATGGACTGCTTGGCGTGCATTAGTGTGACAACTTGAACTTAGGCATAGCTTGAAAAACTTAGGGTTGCTCTTTTATAAGACTTGAAGAAAAATAGCCTATAGGACATCGGACGTCCTCTGATATATGCAGAGATGTTGAATCAACAATACTTTTATTTGGATATCGGACAAGCTTATACATCAAAGCAAATCAACAATGATTGAAGATCGAACATCAGATAGAGATCGCCAAAGATATGCCCCAAATTGGAAGACCTCATTAATTGCGATACAACGTTAACCTACAACTCTTATTTAATGAAGGTTTCCATTCTTGGCATAAACTGAGAAAGGACATTTCTCTGTGCGCTTGAGACCACCTATTTTTAGCAAAAGCGTTAGGAAGCAGTTTGCAAGTTGCATCAACCTATCGAGAGATCAACAAACAGATTAGAGCATTAATTGCTCTTAAAATTCAAATTGGAAGATCTCCAACGGCTCCAAGCTTCCTTCTACATATAAAAGGAGACTTCATTGCTGCATTCAATAAGGCTTCTGAATTCCTCAACAACTTCATCTACTAAATTTCCATCTTCTTCAAGTTCTTAAAAAGCTAAAACATCCTATCTGTATATCATTCATTGAAGAGCTTCACTCTTAGACGATCAGTCCATAAAAGCTCTTCATTGATTGCAACATCTAGCTTTCATAGCTCATGAGAATTGTATCTTATAGATATTAATTCTCCCACACAAACACTTGGTCAACAAAATTTTTGTACACAATCCATTAGAGATTTAGTTTGTAAAACATCTAGTGGAAAAACTTAGTACACGATTTTTAAATCCAAAGTTGGCCACTTTGGTTGTGGACGTGGCACTTATTTATAAGTGTGAACCATATTAAATACTGTGTCTACTTGTGTGTGTTTGTGAATTGTTTGTGTTGCTTTAATTTCCAGATTTCAAATTTATTGAGAACTGCTGATCTTGTCCTGTAAGGATCAGCTATTCCAACTTGTCCTATACTTCACAAGACTTCCGTCTGCAAAACCTTTTAAAACAAAAAGTGAAGTAACTTTTTGAATCAATTTCAAAATTGGATATAGGCTATTCAACCCCCCCTTCTAGCCTATCTTGAGCAACCTTGGATCTAACAGGGTGCCCTCGTTTGATGGGTGTGCACCATTATTGCATTGTTGCATTGTTGAACGTAAATGCTTGTTGGGGTGCCCTCGTTTGATGGGTGTGCACCATTATTGCATTGTTACATATTGTTGAGTGTAAATGCTTGTTGGGGTGTCCTCGTTTGATGGGTTCGCACCATTATTGCATTGTTGCATTGTTGAGCGTAAATGCTTAAAGGGTGCATTGTTGGCGTAAATGCTTAAAGGGGTGCTATAGAAATGACGGACTTTTGTTGTAAAGATGACCGACTTCGTTGTTTAAGTAATCATAATGCATTATGACATTTCATATTTTCAGCTTCTAATAGGATAAGTCAACGAAACGATGTTCAAAGTACTTGAAAAGCTCATCTAATTTCTCTAAAATACAAATAGATAGCGATGTTTATCGAATTACAGTCATTTGAAAATTAACTCTTTTTGCCCGAGACGGGGAGCATGATAAAGTTTTAATCCTCCTTTTGGATTTTTCAAAATACATCAACATTCATCTTGTTAATCACATCAATATCATTCATTTCTAGACTTGAGAGAGACAAGGCAAAATTATCTACTTTTTACTCAATATCATTCTTTTTATCGCTCGAAATTTCTTGAAATTTGAGTGGTTGGTATTAAAAAATTAATGGGTGTGTTGATTTTGTTTACATGTAGGCTCGGCTTAAAGCCGAAGAAGAGGAAAGGAGAGCTACTGAGGAGGTATAAGGTTCTCGGCAAACAACTAGTGATGAAAAAGCTCATTTATTTTGACTTTGTTAAGAATTAAATACAATAGTTTGGTGTTAGTTGATGACTTCAAAATTTTATGGATATGTAAAATAATATATATTCATATCTATGTGATGCAAGTTTTCATGTGATAATGGTTTAGTATATATGAATCTATGTAGTGGGATATATAGTGATTATTCTCTATGAGTAATATTCGTAGTGAAATAGCAAAATATTTAAGACAAAACGAAATTGTGAGCAAAATAATAAGGGAATTGCGACAAAATGTTTTTGAGCAAAAGAAGAGGGTAATTGTGATGAAAAATTTTCGCATCGAAAGAATGGGGCAATTATGAGAAATATTTTGTAGCAAAAGAAGAGGCAATTATGACAAAATATTTTGTAGTAGAAGAAGTAGCAACTGACAAAATATTTTGTAGCTAAATAGAAGCAAATCGAAAATATGTTGTAGCGAAAGAGGAGGCATTGGCGCATTTAAATATTTTGTAGCAAAAGACCGGTATTGGCGACAAATTTTTCATAGCTAATCATAGCCTTTCTGCGTTTAAATATATTGTAGCGCATGTGCGGCATGAGAAATATTGTTGTAGCAAAAGAGGAGGCATTGCGGAAATATTTGTAGCAAAAGACTAGGTATTGGCGGCTAATTTTTCATAGCTAATCATTGCCTTTCGCGACTTTTGCATTTGCTATGGAAAAATTGTAGCTAATTCTTAACATTTGGCGGCCTAAAATGATTTTTTCGTTGATTATAACCTTTCGCGACGCTTTTAGCATTTGCTACGAAAAATTGTAGCTATTGCTTTCCATTTGGCTTAATTTAAATGAGTTATTTGCGTAATTTCAGCCTTGCTTTGGCGACAAACGATTTCAGAGCGAAGGACCCCATTTCGCGGCGAAAAACGATTTTCGTAGCAATGGACCTTAGCGACGCCGATAGGCGGAGAATGCGACGAAAATGCTTTCCGCCAAAGGCCTTTAGCGATGAAAATGTGACATTTTGCGACGAATATTTTCGTAGCTAAATCTGAAATTTCTTGTAGCTAGCTTAGGTAAGTATTCAGCTTGTTTTCCCTTTCTATTCAAATTTACTTATAGCTTAGGTAAGTATTCAACTTGTTTTCCCTTTCTATTCAAATTGTTACCTGATCCTTAGGTGGTTTCGGTTCCGAACCGGCAATTCCAATAACCGTGGGACAACAAAACTTTAAGCGAACCGACAAATCACGGTTACGGTTCCGATTTCGAATCGTGATTTTTTATTTATTTTTTTGAATTTTTTTTAAATCTTCTTAAAACTATGTACAAAGTATTTTTTTGACTTTATAAAAGTAACCAAAGTATTTCTTTTGAACTTTGTAAACTTTCTATCTTTAAAATAATAGAGTAAACTAGGTAATTTCAAAATTTGAAATTTAAATTTTGGCTATTTTTCACGGTTTAAGCAGGTTTGGAACCGGCGGTTTTGGCTTCCAGATCTATGCCGGTGGTTCTCTGTTTTGAGAAATCGAAAACTGAAACCAAACCGTTTAACCGGCGATTCCGATTCAGGGGCGGTTCTTGTTCTTTGCGGTTCTTGTTTATGCGATTTTTTTGCCAGTTCGTTTCTGATTCAAACAGCTGGTCCAGAACCGTTTGTGCATGTCTACTAAAAATACAATTCAAAATGTCTTGTCTAGTTCTGTCAATCAATGGCTACATCCCTCCCTCTTTCCCCCTCCACCTAAGTCTCAGCCCCCTCCTCCCTCTCTCTCTCCCCCTCCGCCACCCTTCTTGCTTCCACCCACATTTCCCACTACTTTTCTAAATCACTCAGGCCAGAGATAAAATCACTCTAGTGTTTTCCACAGATTGAACACCTCACCCTACCACTGCTCCCACATGTCTCCATCCCCTCTCTCACGTGGATTTTCCTACCGAAGACATCTCTTGCAGTGAACAATTTTACAATTCTTTTAAACATTATAAAATTGGGGAGTATATGACTACAATTAACACTTTAATTACCATCCTTGCCGGCTGAACTTCTTCAGGGAAATTATATTTTCGAGTTCGTTGGGGCCTATTTTACATTATGGATTTCCATTTTGACTGCATTCGTCAAGATTGCCCAACTCCAGCGGAGCAACTTAAGGCGACGCATATACTATACGTTTATCTATGTCCAGGTTGCTGTCTGCGTTTTAAATTTTGTGTTCCTTTTCTCTCTACACCTGATCTGAAGATGCTGAGGGAGGGGATTTCTGCGTATTTGGCATCTATGTTAGTGGTTTTATTAGTGTTCCATCCAAAAAGAGAGGGACATTACTTGCAATGCCCTCCCGGATTCAACAAAATAGTACCGCTTAAACAAACAATGGTTGAATTGCTCAATAAGGTGTTCAAGTTTAGGTGTGAGGAATGAGAGACATCCCGAAGAGATATTATAGCTTAGGTAAGTATTCAGCTTGTTTTTCCTTTCTATTAAAATTGTTACTTATGGCTTAGGTAAGTATTTATCTTGTTTTCCCTTTTTATTAAAATTGTTACTTGAGCCTTAGGCGGTTCTGGTTCTGAACCGGTAGTTCTAATAACCGTGGCACAACAAACCGTAACCAAATGGCAAATCACTGTTAAGGTTCCGGTTCCAAACCGTGACTTTTAATTTATTTTTTTGAATTTTTTTAAAAATAATTTCTTCTTAAAACTTTGTACAAAGTATTTTTTTTTTTTTACTTTTTCAAAGTAACCAAAGTATTTCTTTTGAACTTTTTAAACTTTCCAACTTTAAAATAATAGAGTAAACAAGGCTATTTCAAAATTTGAAATTTAAATTTTTTCTATTTTTAACGGTTTTTTGACGGTTTAAGCAGGTTTGGAACCGGCAGTTCCGATTCCTAGATCCATACCGGCGGTTCAAGATTTTGAGAAATTGGAAAGCGAAACCGAACCGTGTAACAGGCGGTTCCGGTTTATACGATTTTTTGGCCCATTCGATTCCTGTTCGAAACATAGGTTCCGAATCGTTTGTACAAGTGTACCCGAAATACAATTCAAATTGTCTTGTCTAGCTTTGTCAATCAATGGCTACATCTCTCCCTCTCCCCCCTCCACAGATGCCTCAGCCCCCTTTTCCCTCTCTCTCCCCCTCTGCCTCCCTTCCTACTGCCACCCACTAGGGGTGTGCACGGGCTCAAAGCCCGGTATGAGCCCATCTACATGTGGGCTTCAACTTCAAAAGCCCAATATAACGGGCTTCATGCGGGCTTGAATTGACGGGCTTTACTTGGGCATTGAGCGGGCTCGGGCTTAACGGGCTTACCAATTAACTACTAAAAATTTTCCAGCCCATAAAAAAAAAAAAAAAAAAAACGGAATGAGACTGTAACTTCTAAGCCATAACACATGACATTTAATCAATTACTAATAAACTGTATTAGTCTTTCAAATCGCCTTTTATACCATTAAACTACCTCCATTAGGAACAATATTATAAAGAGAAGAAAACATGTATCCCTTGATGAGTCATCTCTTTTCAGCATTGACCATTTACCTTGATAACCCCTGCAACTTTAATGGAGAAACTCAAGAAATCATTCAATCCCAAAAATATGAACAATCCCTCCCTCACAACAACGAATAGAAACTAAATCTGTTACAGAGCTCAAAAGGAGGTATTTCTTCTTCTTCTATGGTGACTACTCCTTCCTTTTCTTCTTCTTCAAAGTCTACTAACAATCCCGGCGACCGAAAGGAAGTAGTAATCATGATCACCAGCAAAAGGTTATAACGGTTTGGAGAGGCTCTAGCTATGATTTCTCAAGAGGATGCGACATTGAAAGGAATTTGAAAATTTGACTTCGCATCGGATTCCTCGTCGGCACAAGAGAGAGAAATAAAGACGGGAATGAGACTCATAGGGTTTTTTATTTCTCTCTCTCTCTCTCTCTATATATATATATATATATATATATATATGCGGCTGGGGCGGAAGGGCCGTAAGATATCACATGCCGTTTAGACCCAAGCCCGCGGTCTTTATGTTTGTTAAAGCCCAGTTGGGTTATATAGCCCGTGGAGCACAGACAGACGGTTTCAGTAGGCTTTGGGCGGGCCGAAGGGCTAACGGGCCATTTTGCTCAACCCTACCACCCACCCATCCCCACCACCTTTCCAAATCACTACGGTCAGTGCTGAAATAACTCCATTGCCTTCCACAGACCCAATACCTCACCCTCCCACTGTTCCCACCAGTCCCCATCCACTTTCTTAGGTGGATTTTCCTACCGAAGACATCTCTTGCAGTGAACAATTTTTCCATTGTTTTATACATTTTAAAATTAGGGAGTCTGTGACTACAATTAACACTTTAATTACCAGACTTGTCGGCACTGAACTTCTTCAGGGCAATCCTACTTTTGAGTTTGTTAGGGCCTATTTTACATTATGGACTTCCATTTTGACTACCTTCGTCAAGATTGCTTAACTCTAGCAGAGCAACTTAAGGCGACGCATATAGTATACATTCATCTATCTCTAGGTTGTTGTCTACATTTTAAATTTTGTGTTCCTTTTCCTCTCTACACCCAATCTGAAGATGCTGATGGAGGGGATTTCATAGTATTTGGCATCTATGTTGGTGATTTTCTCAGTGTTCCATCCAAAAAGAGATGGACATTACTTGGAATGCCCTCCCGAATTTTAAAAAATAGTGCTACTCAAAGAAATAATGGTTGAATTGCTCAACGAGGTGTTCAAGTTTAGGTGTGAGGAAGGAGAGATCCCGAGGAGACACTATAGCTTAGGTAAGTATTCAACTTGTTTTCCCTTTTTATTCAAATTGTTACTTATAACTCAGGTAAGTATTCAGTTTGTTTTCCCTTTCTATTCAAATTTTTACTTGAGCCTTAGGCAGTTCCGGTTTTGAACCGACAGTTCCAATTACCGTGGGACAACAAACTTTAACTGAACCGGCAAAACACGGTTACGGTTCCGATTCCAAATATTTGGCTATTTTTCACTGTTTTTGAAGTTTTAAGCAGGTTTGGAACCGGAGGTTCTGGTTCCCAGATCCATGCCGGTGGTTCATGGTTTTGAGAAATTGGAAACCGAAATCAAACCGTGTAACCGACGGTTCCGGTTCTTCGTGGTTCCGGTTTATACGATTTTTTGGTCGGTTCAAACCGCTGGTTCTGAATCGTTTGTGCTGGTCTACCCAAAATATAATTCAAACTATCTTGTCAAGCTCTGTCAATCAATGGCTACATCCCTCCCTCTCTCTGATGTATGATTTTCAAATTAATCACTAAATCCTACCGCAAGCGCACGACTTATCGTATAGTATTTAGGATGTCGATCCCACAGGGACTTTGAATCAAGTACCGAAGAATTCACAACTTCAATTATCTAGACATATTGATTTCAAGGTTTTTGTACAAATGAACTAAAATTAAACTAATTAGACTAAATTAACTAAGTAAACACAAAATTGGATTTTTGATTGAAAACAGTAAATAAAATCTTCTAGGATTTTGGTTTACCACGACGACGAATTTATAAACTCTACAACGATCTTTCCTTTACGATGAATGTAAAGTTTTGAAGGCAAATTGCATAAATATAGTTGATTGTATTCTTTCAAACTACTCTCAACCGTGCCTAGGTTAATTCAAATCCGATGTCTCGCTCAATGAATTAATCTAAACCCATTATGTCCTACAATTCAATTAGCCTCTAGAAACTCAATTAACCGTCGTTCTCATGAATTTCTAGTTCGATTTTAGGGCTCCATTACGCACACTTCACCTTTCGGTCCTTCGCTTTGGTAATTGAGATTATCACATAAACGTAGGAGTTTCACCTCTCGGTTCTTCGCTACCACATATTCATGCAATTATTAACGAAACTAAAATCGAATCAAAACGGGTAACATTCATATAGTAAACGGAAAGAACGTAACTTCATTCATAAATTCATCGTGGGCTACACCTAATCCTAGAAATAGGAAACTACTCAGACATGATTGAAGAAATCAACAAGAACATCATGGGAAACATTATAAAACAACGAAATGAAAATAATAAAATTAAAGAGAGGGAAAGAGAAAGAACTTGTCTCCAAAATGATTCAAATGACGAAGTCTTCAATCTTCAACTTACAATCCAAAATCTACCCTAAAAATTGTATAGAAAAAGATATGAAAAATCCTAGTTTTTTTGTAGAGAACGAGTGAGTGTGTGTATTGAGAGAGAGATGCGCTCCTTTTTATCTAGAGGGAGACGACTGAAAAGGGAGGGAAACTCAAGAGTTTCTTCGTAATTTAGACTTAATATTACACTTGATACTAATATAGGGCTTAATAAATCTGCCCAAAATTTGCCGGTTCGCGAGTGCAAAAAGAAATTGCCGAGTGCGAACAAACCGCCTTCAACTGGAACAATCGCCTTCAAATTCCACCTGCGAAATAAATCGCAGCCTGCTTACGAACAATGTTGATGGCGAACCTCTTCCTTTCAGCTTTAAATCACCACCCAAGCTTAAACTTTGATCCAAAATGCTCAAAGTCTGTACAATTAAGCTCAAAGATAGTGAAATGAACTAAAACAATTAATTTTACTTTGAAATACACATTATTGAAGAGAAAACAAGCCTAAAAACATCCTAAAATATAGACATTTTGTACATTTATCACTCCCCCAAGCTTAAGCTTTGATCGTCCCGAGCAAAGAAATAGATTTCAAAACGAGATAGCCCAGGACCAAAGACTAGAAAGGACACTATCTCAAGAATGCAAATGCATTACATCATGGAATCAGCACTCAAAACCATCAACACATTAGCAAATAGATTCTCATGATTTCCAAGCTAATAAAGTCTCAAACGCTCAATGCAACCCATGAGTCACTTAAGCAAAGAAATTCCTAGCACCCATCTAGCTCGGATTATGCCACCTCATGAATATTGAAGCTGAAATTATCAAGTCAAGGGACACTCTCCATTTAAGCTATCAACTCAATCGACAAGGCAATGTGCAAAGGCAAAGAACAAGATCATTAGGGCTTTATTTAAGCTTGTAACGTTAGGCCAAGGTGATGGATACAAATGAAGGAATGGATAAATCAAAGCAAGAGAGCATTAAATAAACATGTTAAATACAAACTTGCTCACGAGAAAGTGCTTCACTTTCTCCCAATCCACTCACCAATTTCAACAATCCCCAAACTGAATTTCTTGAATAGCTCACCACCAAACAGTATTATTCCCTTATTTCCTCGTGAGAGATTGAAGAGCACATGCATAACTTTTTCTTCTTTCTTTTCCCTTTTCCGTTGGTGCCCTTTTCTTCTTTCTATTTTTTCCATTCTTTTTGATTCTTTTTCACGACTTTCTATTTTTTCCATTCTTTTTGATTTCTTTTTTATGACTTTCTATTTTTTCCATTCTTTTTGATTTTCTTTTTGAGAAATCACCCACCAATCAACATTTATTCAACAATCGCCAACATTTTTTTCAACACCCCTTTCTTCTTTCTCTCATTCCACCACAATAGCGTAAACATAGCACATGAAGCATCAACCCGACAAAAGCACATGATAAACACATGATTTCATTTAAAGCTCTCTTGAAGGATAGGATAAAGTGTTTAGGCTAAATGGGAAGGTAAATACAGGTTAAATAAACGAACATCGAATGGGGGTCATTTATTTGTGTGCTTAGCACACACCATTCTTCAATTAGGCTTAAGGGGGACACTAGGGATACAATCTTTGCAATGGGTAGGCAAGAAAAGGCTCAAATGGTCCAAAAAAAAAAGGCCTAAATCATGTCCTTATCACCACAATACCCATGCCTAGCTTCAATCATCATCAAGCAAAAACTTTAAGAAAAATCCCAAGATATCAAAACTCAACTAAAATATTCACAAGGTAAACATAATACTTCGCTAGATAGCACCAAGAACAATACTAAGACTTTGTGAACAACACGCAGCATACAAATTACAAGATAGAATTAACAGGGAATCACTACTTTCTATCAACTAGCATGCAAATGACTCCAAGATTACTCCACCAATGCAATAAACATGCATACTCTACAAGTACCTTCCAAGAACAAAAATGAAATTACCATCTCCCCCAAGCTTAAAAATCACATTGCCCTCAATGTACAGAAATAGAAGAGATTACCAACTGGGGAAATGGAATGAACTCACCAAATTAGAACTCGTGAATCGCGAGGAACACGAGACTGTTGTTGGCATGTAGAGCGACTAAAATGTCGATTGGCGCTTTTGCTCTTCCCGGATTGACGTAATTGATGCAAACAGCTCCCATCGAAGATTAGCTAGAGCACTTAATGATTTTGCAGCCATCATGATGAAAAGAGGTGTCAATTGATTTTAAAATACCAAAATCCCCAATTTTCCACCTTTCTCGCAGCCTTGAATCTCCCTAGAAATCCCTAATTCCCAAATCCTCTTAATTGATGGGTAGATGGGAGTAAACCCTAGGATTAATGTATAAAAGAGATGAGGGAGAATGAAAGTTTTTGATTCCTAGGTTTTGATTTAGAGATTGGAGCGGTTATACAAGAGAGGAAGATGAGAGAGTGTGGCTTGATTTGGGTGATGAATGTGGGAAGAGAGAGAGTGACATTTAGTTTTGGGCAAGGGTTATTGACGGTTTTTTTTTTTTT
>JACONP010000328.1:0-13839 GCA_016624345.1 Platycodon grandiflorus
AAATATATATATATGTACATGTCAAATTTAATTTCATTTAAAAAAATAATCGATTTAACAGAAAATGTCAAACAAAATAATAATTTAATACCGGTCGAGTACCGTATTGTTATCATATAGCCATCTTCTTTAACTCTCCTAGAGTTTTAAAGCTGGATCTCGGAACCAAGGAAAGTAACCATTACAAAAGGCTAAAGAGACTGAATCCATTGTAGCAGAATAAGCTGCCATTGATTTTGCACCTTCAAAGACCTGACCTCTTATACTTCCAGAGCTCTGACTAAGGACAGCTTACCAATATTCAAAAGGTTTGCCTTATCCAACATAAACGGAATAGACAGAGACGACAGAAGTCGACCGATGGAAGTCTGGGAGTTGCCGACCTACTTCCACGATGATCGAGCCCTACGTCGTTGTCTATTTGCTTTGGGGAGGAATGCCCCACCCCATCAATAGTAGTTGAATGCGAGAATAAGGCCAGGGCGCCTACTGCCATTGTATAATCTAGATAGAGAAGATTACAATTTCTTTATTCGGCGTCCCCCAGGACATTAATATCATACCAATTTCTCGGCTGGTTTCTTGTTCTTTGTCAAGAAGTCGATACAACAATCAAACATGCAAGGAAAAACAAATCATGAAGAAGAAGGTGAGGAATAATTAAGAGAAGATTAATTACTTGAGAGTTGCCGAGGATGAAAGTTGTAGAGATTTACGTCTCGGATCCTGTTTGGGGGTAATGGCAAATTCAATACCTTGTTCTTCAAGTAATGAACTATCAAGTCTTCTCTCGTTGGCTTGAATCGAAACCCCAGCGGCAACTTATCAAAGTACTCCCTATCAAGTTCATCGTGCTCCTTCGTGTTCGTCCACGACAGCTCCAACAAATGCCATATTTTCTATTTCTAAATCCTTTTCTTCTTCCATGGGAGCTTCTCTTTCAATTTGCTTTCTTTTCCCCATTCTTGTGCTCTAGAAATTAATTAAAAACAAACGTTGTTATGTTATATTTATATAGAAAGAGAAATAAGATGGGGAGGAGAGACAAAATATAACAGAGAACTAATTACCGGAGAAGGATAAGGAAAGAGTTAGATAATATCCATTTAGAAATTGTATTGAAATAGACTTAAGGTTTAGGCGGGACTTTGTGTTATTGGCCGGCGTAACCCACTTAATCCGTCGACTTTTGTACGGAACCGATATTCTCTATGGAATCGAGTGACCTGGCCGATTATTGACAACTCTTATAAAAGCAAGATTTCATTTACAGGATTTTACTAATAAGGTCCCTTTAAGCACATGTTACAAATTTCTTTTGAGAGATCGAGCTTGTAGTATTTATATAAGTTGACGATCTTGTCGGATCAAATTACTTAGATTTCTACACTATTAAATTAAATTATATTTGTCGTTTTCACTAAAACGCTAGATTTTAAGTAAAATGACAAAATTAATAGCGTTTTGATGATTTTTACACAAATTTCGATAATTCAATGTTGTTAAATTTGTGATGATTTAAATTGTTCATGGCATTAATTACTTATATAGATTTTAACACTAATAAATTTCTCGGCCTGGCCGTATTTGTAGCACCCTTTAGAGCGTTTCACCAAAACGCTAATGGGAAAATGTTGGATATCCTTTATATTGCCCAAAATAGCCCTCATCCCTCACCTTTTTTTTTTTTTCCTTTCTTTTGTTCTTTCTCATATATATACTTACTTTCTCTCACTAACCATTGATGTTACTATTATATTACTTATTGAATCAAAAATCAAAGGTTGAGATTAATTGCGTTAAATGATTCTCCTACTTGTATTAATTATATTTTTACTAATTAATTAAATCTTAACCTTTAATTTTTAATCTAATGGATAATAATAATTGCAAGCTCTTTATAATGATTTCCTCATAATTAACACGAATCTCAAAAGGTAATTGAAGAGAAATGTGAAAAAGTATGGTATTTGTGGATGAGAATTGAGCATTAGATGAAGCTAAATAATCAATGTTGGAAAGTATAAATGTTTTTAAAAGAAGTAAAAGAAAAGAATGAAAATTTCATTTTCTTCCGAAAATTTAGGTATTTTAGAACCTAAGTTTATAGAAAGATGGACCAAGAGATAAAATAAAAGAAACATTAGAAGACCATACATACATATATATATATATATATATATATATATATATATATATATATATGGGCTCATTTTGAAAATATACAACAATTGCTCATCTACATAAGTCATTTAATCTGAATAAGTTATTTATTTATTTATGTATTATCATGACAATAATTATAGTAAACATTTTATTTTAGAATCACTATTAAATGATAAGTAATGGTATAAAATGGCATAATGATCATTGTTGATAAATTCCAAGATTACAAATCAATCTTTTAAGTATTATACCAAACGCTTTTAAAAGGAAAAAATTGTATTTTAAAAATAATGCATTCTAAAAATTGTACTTTAGAAAACTAATTAATAACCATAAATTTCAGTTCAATTCAATTCTACTATTCCTAGATGAGTTGGAAATTGTCATCTCTAATTATGAGTAGTGAACTAGTGATTATAAAGGTCAATGTAATTTTGAGTTCTTCAACCTGTATTTGACTTTAGTAGAAGGTGATTTTTAGAAAAATCGAAATTCAACTATGGGCTGACTATCCGAAAAAACACCGGGGCTGGATCAAACATTTTTGTAACAAAATATGTTGATGAGACTGGGGCGCCTCACAGATAATCATATTTTAGGGAGATTATTTTTAGGGAAAAATTCGGATTGATTCTCTTTGATGGATATTCAACCGCTTAAGTAATTTATATTTTTTAAACCGATAAAGACACTTTTATGCATCGTAATGCATCATTTGATAAGGTGATGAATCGTTTGATATCGACGATGCATGCATTTGTCATCACGATACAAAAATTTGTCATCGCGATGCATCGATTTGGAACTGCGATGCATGAAAGTGGACTTTAGCGATTTAATAATATTGTTGTAGACTCAAGTGGTTAAAAATCTACCAAAGTGTACCGGCCCGCAATCTTCTCTATTTTTTCTTCACTCGTATTTGTCCATTATTGGGTCATCCCAGACCAAGTCCATCCCAGAAAATTAAAGAAAAATTGCAGGTCGGTACCTTTTGTAGAATATTCAACTATTTAATTAATTAAGTCCACTATATTTGTTTTCATTCGCTTAAGTCTCTTTTAAATGATAAATTGGCTATTTATTCTAAAACTATCACCGTAACAACATATGACGCTTTTAAGTGTATTTTGTGCATCGTCATGTGATACGAATGTTCATCGTTAAGTGTAATTTGACCATGCATCGTCCAGGGTTTTTACTATGCATCAGTCTCTCATTTTCTCTTCCTGTCCACTAGTAGCTCTTACATAAAAGCTATTTTTCACCATGTAAAAATAATACTATTTTTCAGCATAGATTAGCAATGTATGCTTTTGTACGTGTGCGTGCGTTTGTGCAACTCAAAAATAATTTCATCGTACATTTTTAGAAGATGGATCTCATTCAAGACCATGCCTTAAGTGAGAATTTGTCGAGGTTGTGTGGCTTGTCATTTGCTTAAACTTTCAGCCACTTGACATATGGAATGAAATAATATTATGTACTGTGCTAGGTAAATCTTGGTCTCATATGTTTGTGTATTCAGCTTTGTTTTCTTGTTTATAGGGAGTAAAGTTAGAAAACTAGGTAACTAGCAACTTTATATTCACAAACTAATCATACTTATTGCCGAAGTAATTAATTGCATAATCCATGTGTGTGTATCGCGATGCATAAAAACAGTACTATTTCAGTACAAGTTTGTGCATCGCGATGCATAAACTCTAATAATTTTTCAAAACTTTAAAACTGTAATAATTGTAATTTTTATTAATTTCTATTATTATCACAAAAGTTAATAATTTTTATTTAAGTTTGAAAGTTGTGCATCGGAATAAATGTTTTGCATCACGTGCACAAAAATAGTACAATTTTGTGCATCGATATGCACACTATTGTGGATCAAGGGCTACTACAAGTTCTAGAGTCAGACTGAAAGTTAGACAAACTGAGCAATCAAGAGAGGAAAAACAGCTATTTGGGTCCCACTTGAATACATGAGAGTGTAATTTCAAAAAGAGATGGGGGTGTGATGAGATGGGGGTGGTTGATCGCTCACATAATTATTTTATTTATTTTCATTTGATGCAATTCAAATAGCGAAGGATTAAGAGAGAAAAAACAAGTCAAGTATTTTTGGAGAAATGAATTTGGAAATGATTTTCTTTTGAAATGAGTTTGGAAATGGTGAAAAATGGGGGGTGGGAAATGGGAGGGTGGCTAATGCGTCATTTTTGTTTGCGATGTACGCTTTGTCGATTCCGTATTTTATGTGCATCGTGTTGTATTGTGATGCATCGTTTTTACTTTTGAGATGCACACCGCCTTGTTCCTGTTTTTGAAGGGCATATATGACATTTCAAAGTGTCTTTTCCGGTTGAAAACAATTATCGTGTCCTTAAGCGATTAGAAATTGTCTAAAGGGGACCGACCCAAATTTCTCCCAAAAATTAAGCGCTACTTTTGCCATAATTGCAAGGGCTATTACAACTCCGTCGTTTCATGACTGAGCGTGGTAAGCTTCTAGTTATGTTGTCCTACATATTTAATGTGTGTTATATTAAAGAATTATTCGGTCACGCTATTATGCTGATCACGTATAACATTTTTACTTACCTTAATGAGCAGCCAATTAAAATAAATATGACCCCCAAAATGTAAAAGGAATTAAGGGCCAACTCACACCATTACCATTCGTATTAATTTGTGGTTAGTACGTCACACAAAGTCTCCTAGCAATGTGTCGTGACTATCCTGTGGAATAAATTTTCATATTGTATCCCTCCAGTTCCCTGTTTTAGGTTGTGTTGTTGGTTGAAAGTTTAGGTGGCTCTATTCTTCATGACGATTTATCAACTTAATCTTGTAATTTGAATTTTCTCTTTCGTTGGTGCCATCAATTTTTTCTTTAATTATTATAATGAAAATTTTACATTGATGACGCATAGCCCTCTACATCGCTAGTCGGCCTGTGCCAACGTCGATTAGGTCGTTGGGCTGCGGAGCTACGGCCACAGGGGTCTACCCACTCCATGGTAGTGGGTTTGTGCTTTCACTCACATTCTTAATCCACTTGGGGATTCGAACCTAAAGGCCTTGAGGAAGCTGGAACAATAGGATCGAGGATCTGGAACAATAAGAGAAGCAGGAAGAGAAGAAGGTAATGAAGGAGTATCAATGTCAATATCATCAGAAAGAGGGTAAGGCTCAACAGGAGTAAACATAGGAAGAGAGGTTTTTGGAAAAAAATCAAGAGCAAAGAGGAACTGATTTTCATAGAAAATGACATCCCTGGAATAGAACACCTCATGTGTTGAAAGATTATATAGTTCATAGGCTTTCTTCCCGTAGGGATAGCCAGGAAAAAGGCATTTAAAGGCTCTAGGTGCAAATTTGTCTCTATGAGACTACAATGTAGAGGCAAAACACAAATAGCCAAAGACACTAAGATGTGAATATGTAGGGGGTTGTTTAAGAAGGGTTTCATATGGGGTTTTGTAAGAAAGAAAAGAAGATGGGGTTCTGTTAAGCAAATACGTAGCAGCAAGAACACATTCACTCCAGAATGAATAAGTAAATTAGCATGGAATCTTAAAACCCTGGCTACATTTAACAAGTGCATATGCTTCTTTTCAACCCTCCCATTTTGCTGAGGAGTTTCCACATAAGAGCTTTGTCGCTCAATGCCAAGATTTGTTAACAAAGAACTAATGTCATTATTGAAGAATTCTGATCCATTATCTGATCTAATTATTTTTATAAAAGATTGAGATTGAGTTTGAGTCATATTAATGAAAGCCTTGAGATAAAACTGGACTTGTATTTTAGAAGAAAGAAGATAATTAAGTCCATGTTGTCTTAAACAATCATAAACAATGGTAAGGAAAGAGTGATATCCATTATAGGTATGATGTTTATAAAGACCCCATGCATCACATTGAATCAAAGAAAAGGGAATAAGAGAATGACTAAGGCTAAAAGGAAAGAGAATTCTGCATTGCTTAGCCAAGTGACAAGTGTCACATACATTTTCATCATCAACATTATTACAAGATATGTGGTAATGTTTTAATGTAGACATAGGTACATGACCTAATCTCAAATGCCACAGAGTTTCAGGACTAAAAGATACAGAAGAAATAATAGAATTAATGGAAATAGCACATGATGAGAACTTGCAAATGTAGTGCCAAGCAAATCAAGCTTATAAAGACCCCCTTCCATCTTACCAATTTCAAGTTCTTGCAAGTTAAGTCTGGAGGAGCAATAAGAAGGAAAAAATGATATACAACATTTACGGAAGTAACAAGCTTAATTACTTATAGAAATGAGATTGAAAGAAAACTCGCTTAACAAAAACAACATTAAACGAGTTATACCAATTGGAAGATGAACTTTACCAATGTGTGTTATGGAAGTTAATCCATTGGGCAAATAAATTATAGAGATAAAAGGTTTAGGATCAACAAGAAAATCAAAAGCAGATGTAACATGATCCGAAGCTCCCGAGTCTATGATCCAATCACAGGCATGCTTGGCACTAACATTTAAACAAGAAGAACTAATAATACTTGGATGTGTATGATCAAAGTTACACCTAGAGTAGTAGGAGCATTTGAAGAGCAATTTGGTTAAGCATGGACATGAGCTATTTATAGTGATCTTCGGCATAGAGATTACACCATTCACGGTGAAGAATTTGCAGATGATCCACCATTTATTTTACAATCACGAGAGAAAGAAGAGAAAATACAGGGAAAGTTAGAGAGAAAATAAAGTCTCTATCACATCATATTAAGCATGAATGAATTCATTAATTACAAGATCTGATTGGCTTAAGGGTTTAATACATAACCCTTCTAACAAACTAGCGAATGCTTACATTATCATGAGATTGAAATACATCACACATATAATTGCCACTAACTAACTCTTCATATTTACACTCGACACCCTCGGACTATCCTTGATGCACTTGGCTCTTTGCTCGACAATTCTTGTCTTGCACTTGTAATTGCTTCTTTGGATTCCTCGGCATCATCAACCATTTGTAATTGCTTGCTGGATTCACGAGCATCATCAACCATATTAATATACAACAACAATAACAATAAAAATGCATCTTTTATGCACACAAAAACAAAATTTTTAGTATTTTCGGTGTGAAAAGTATGAAAATACTCTTGATCTTTTTTTTTATATCTTTGTGATTCGATATTTAAAAATAGTGTATATATTTTACTTAACTAGATTAATATATATATTTTTATAGTTTATGTTGACTAACAACTAATAGTTTATATTTAGTAAAGTTTTGTTGTTTAGGTAAGAATCTCAAGGATGAATGGACTCTTGGAAGATATGGAAAGAAGAATCTTAATTTGAGGATGTGATTGAATCCTTGTCAAAGAAGGATTCTTGGGTGGCTATAAAAGTAGTTCTTCTCCATTAGATGTCTTGATTTCGAGATTATTAACACCGAGTTATTAAGAGGAAATCATTGAGAGGTTTATTGTATGTGTCTCGAAAATCGAGATTGATTCTTGAGATTGATTTTGTGTTTTTGTAGTTCTTAGTTTAGAACTTCGGTTTTGATCTTTAGTCGTTATTTTCTTTTCATTGTAAGTGTTTTTATTCACAACTTGTTTTCCGGCAAGGTGTGCTTTTATGAGGTTTCGGAAATTTTCTTCTTTGAAGTATTAATTATTCATTTGCATTTATATTACGTTCTTTAAAAATAAGTTTTACGGAAAAAGTTGTTTGCATTGTTGTGTTGTCACTTGTGTACTGTGTACACAAGTCATCGCACATCGTTCTGATCCTAGCTACAATTCTTTCAATTGGTATCAAAGCCTTCTCTGACTTAGCGAGATCGATCCTTGAAAGTAGCTACAATGGAATGTTACCATAACCATAGTCATAACATACGCCTACACTAAATGGTTCAAACTATTCCATTTGGAAGGCCAAAATGATTATGCACATTAAATATATTGATCATCGTGCTTGGGTTAGTCTTATTAATGGCTATACTCCTCCCATGATAGAACTTACCCCATCCGTCGATGGCAAAGGAGAGAAAAGTTATGGACCTAAGCCCATAGAAACTTGGACAAGTGATGAAATTGCTCTTGCAAACTATAATGCCAAGGCCATGGGAGCAATCTCGACCATGTGGATCCTCGTATGTAGGTTTATTTTCTACTCATCTGTTGCCAAAAGCAGTGGGACATTCTTCAACTTCATTGTGAAGGACCGGCAAGTGTTAGAAAAACCAAGCTAAGAACTTTAATGACCAAGTTTAAAAATTTAAGGATGGGAGAAAATGAAACCATAAAAAGTACTCGGCCAAGATTTTGGACATTTCAAATGAGTCTTTTTCTTTGGGTGAATCCATATCCAATGCAAGACTTATTAGTAAAGTACTAAGAACTCTCGAGAAAAGTTTAATAATAAAATCTACGTGATTGAAGAAACTCGGGATGTTCACTGTTGGGCTTGACACTATTCAGGTATCTTAACAAATTTTGAATTGAATCTTGGGATTCAAGAGGCTAGCAAAGCAAATTCAATTGCTCTTGCAAGTGCTCTCAAAGTATCTCGGGATCTTGTTCAAGCTGTCCAAAGATATTGATGAGTCAAACCTAGGAGATGATGAGTGTGCTTTGATTACTCAAAAATTCAATAGCATGTTGAAGAAGAAGCGTTTTACTAAGTTTCCAAATTCCACACTCTACTCCTTCCGCGGTTGAATCATCAAAGAAGGAAATAGTTACTAAGAAGCGGTTTTGAAGGAAAGAAATCAATTGATTCAATTCAATGCCGTGCTTGCAAAGGATTCGAACATTACGCAAATGAGTGTGCTAACACTCTTAAAAGTGTGGAATGAGTTTCTCGGCGACTTTGAGTGATTCGATGATGATGAACAGGCTGCAAACATGTCTATATGGCATCCATCTCGATCACTTTGTCGATAGTGAGTCGGATGTGGAAGATGTGCAATCCTTTGACCGCGCAACTTATCGCTGGCCCGAATACACAAGCCGTGTGTATACTGTTTGAATTCTCGACTTACGGTGAAATTAAAGATGATCGAGCGAAGAAGAGTGTGCTACCTATGAGGACTTGCACAATACCTATGTTGAACTCCACGCGATTGGACTAAACAAATGGAGCAACTCAAGGTATTTAGGCGGGTAAATGAGAAATTGGCTACTTGAGAAAATCTCAAACTAAAATCTCAAGTTGAGAGTTTGTCAAAAGAAAGTGATTCTCAAAAGACTCCATAGCCAAGTTAGAAGTTTTACTCACAAAGAAAGACATGGAGTGTGAAAATTATAAAACAAATCTTGATAGAGAGCGAAACTCTAACAAGGCTAAACAAGTAAAGCCAAGTTAGAAGAGGTTTTGAAAATAGGAAACCAAGGAAAATCATGAATTGGCTATGGAGAAACTGTTTTGTAAAAGAAGAGCTAGCGGTTTTCAAAAGGTAAAACCATCTCCTCTGTCAAGTCTGTACATTCGAAAAGCAGACAAAAGCGAGGGAAGAAGGTATGTTTGTCATCATTGTTTCGCTCTGGTCATATTCGACCATATCCTGGCTGAAGCGAGGCGGGTTTTGGAAATATGCGTGGACACTTGGGCGGGCGGTTGTGTACACAACCAAACACACTGTACACCAACCCAAATTTGGAAAAAGCTGGGTAAGAAAGGAAACCGTGTAAGGGTTGCTTTCACCTCTCTTAGGAGCGGTGTGGAAGGGGCACAGTATTTTGACAATGGCTGTTCTCGCCACATGGCAGGACACAAGAAAATTTCATCGATTATGCTCCATTCAAAGGTGGGAAAGTCAATTTCGGTGGAGGAGCTCAAGGTAAAATTATTGGCAAAGATGCGTTGAATGTATCGAGCTTGCCTAAGCTACAATGTCTACATGTTGATGGGCTTAAGGAAAATCGATAAGCATAAGTCAACGTGTGATGATGACTTATTTGTTAAATTTGACAAGTCCAAATGTGAAGTTTTTGATAACCAAAATAATTGTATTTTAGCGGTGTTCGATCTTACGGTACTACAAAGTTGGAAGCATTGTGTCATGCTTTTTACTAAAATGGATGAGTCTACTACCATCGGCACCAAAAACTTGGTCATGCGGTGAGAGAAAAATCAGAGATTTAATCAACTTTGAGGTACGTAAAGATTTGTCCAAAGCGGATCTTAAGAAATTAAGTGTGTGTGGGTCATGTCAAAAGGAAACAAACAAAATCAAGTCATAAAAGGTTGACAACTTGGAACAACTAGGTGTCTTGAATTAATCCATCTTGACCTAATGGGTCCTATGGAAGTAGAAAGCATGTCTCGAAAAAATCTTGTTTGTGTGTGTGGACTATTTTTCTAGATATACATGGGTAATTTTCTTAAGGGAAAAGTCGAACACCATTGATGAGTTCAAAATTTGGTACAAAAGGGTCAAAAACTTATATGGTTTAAAAGCCATTAGAGTCGAGATCGATCATGATGCTTGAATTTAAAATGCCACTTTCGGCCTTTTGCGATTCAAAGGGGATTACTCACGAGTTCTCGGCCCCCAAAACCCCTCAATAAAATGGGGTAGCGGAAAGGAAAAATCGCACATTACAAGAGATGGCTAGAGTGATGTTAAGCTCGAAAAATCTCTTTAAAAGGTTTTTAGGCGAAGCGTGAATACTGACATGTCATGTGAGGAATCGTGTCTTTCTAAGAATTGGAAGTACTATGACTCCTATGAGATCTTACTTGGAAAGAAACCCACGGTCAAATATTTTCATGTGTTTGGGTGTATTTGCTACATCTTGAATGACCAGAGTATCTTTCTAAGTTTGATTCCAAAAGTGACAAAGCCATTTTATTGGATACTCTGACGATTAGGGCATTTAGAGTTTATAATCTCAAAACCAAAAGCTGTCATGGAATCCATAAATGTTGTTTTTGATGATGCTACTGATCTAAATGTCAAAGCGGTTGAGGATGATATTTGGAGTTGTACTTGGGAGCGGAACAGTTAATGGCGAATCTGAACCGGCTAATGTGAATGAACTGCTTGAAACGGCGGTATGCAAGCGGTTGTTCAACGTTGTTCAAACAAGCGGCGGCCTGAAGTGGTCAAACAAATGAAGACCAATGCTCGGATTAAAGCGATGAAGAAGATATAGCGAGAAAAGGACATCCCTTCGAATACAAGGGAATCATCCCACATCTCGGTCATAGGAAGTGGATGAAGGAAGAAAAACGAGGAAAAATGGTCAATTACAGTGACCTTGCGGGTTTGTTATGTTTACAATCTATGTATCATCGGGTAAGCTTCGTGTTGTTTTGTTGCTAATTATGAACCAAGAATGTTATGGAAGCCTTGAAAGATGAGAATTGGATTAATGCTATGCAAGAAGAATTAATCGGTTAGAAAAATGAAGTTTGGTTCTTAGTTCCTAGGCCTTCTCACGTCAATGTGATTGGGACCAAATGGATCTTTAAGAATAAATCGATGAACAAGGCAATATAACAAGGAACAAAGCACGTTTGGTGGCTCGGGGCTACACTCAGGTGAAGGGGTGGATTTTGATGAAACCTTTGTAGCCCGAATTGAGTCTATCAGATTGTTGCTAGCTATTGCATGCTACTTGAAAATCACTCTACATCGAGATGGATGTCAAGAGTGCGTTCTAAATGGTGTTTTGAATGAGGAAGCATTTGTTGAGCAACCTAAAGGGTTTGAAGATCCTTAAACCAAATCATGTCTATAAGTTGAAAAAGGCACTCTATGGTCTTAAACAAGCCCGCGTGCTTGGTATGGTAGGCTGGCCGAGCACCTAATTCAACTTGGGTTTAAAAGGAGAGGTTGATAAGACTTTGTTTGTTTTGAAAAATAAAAAGGGTATGCTTGTTGCTCAAATTTATATGGATGACATAGTTTTTGGTGCTACTACTAATGACTTACTTGAAATGTTTGTTCAAAGTATGACATCCACATTTGAAATGAGTATGGTTGGGGAGGCTGAAATTCTTTCTTGGTCTTCAAATCACTCAAACCAATGAAGGAATGTCACAATCCAAGTATGCTAAAAGTTTGGTAAAGAAATTTGGACTAGATAATGCATCACACCTAAAACTCCTATGGGATCATCCCAAAACTTTGTAAGGATGATGAGGGTGAAAGTGTTGATCACGCCCTCATAGGAGTATGATAGGGAGCTTCTTTGTATCTTACGGCTAGTAGGCACGACATAATGTTTAGTGTGTGTATTTGTGCTAGATATCAAGCTAACCCCAAAGTATCCCATTTAAAGAGGCGTAAAGCGGATTATAAGATATGTTGGGGTACTACTCATTTGGGGTTAAGCTATACAAGAGATACCAACACAAACTTGGTGGGTTTTAGTGATTCAGTAGAAATTGATGATAGAAGAGCACCAGCGGTGGGTGTTTTCTATTTAGGGAATAATCTTGTGTCTTGGTTTAGTAAGAAACAAAGCGTGTTTCTTTGTCTCTTGCTGAATCGAGAATATGTGGCGATGGGTAGTTGTTGTACCCAATTGCTTTGGATGAACCAAATGATAAAGGATTATGGATTGAAAAGTGAAACCTAAGCGTTTTTTGTGATAATATGAGTGCTAAAGATATTGCAAAAATCGTGCAACACTCCGTACAAAGCATATAGATATTCGGCACCACTTCATAAGAGATCTTGTTGAACAAAAATTATTACTCTTGAACATGTTGGAACAACAAATCAACTTCTTGATATATTTACAAGGCTTTGGATTTTGAGAGATTTTCTTTCCTTAAGAACTCGGTTTGTGTGATCTGAATCACTGATGCGGAACAAGCATCTGCATCTACTGTATAATTGTATATTACGAGAAAACACAAAAAAAAAATCACTGCATTAAATGCATTGCATGATTATCTCTTGTGATCACTTGACTATTTCTCTTCATTGACATCTTCTTTGACTCTTGAATGTGAGTTCCCTCCTAACTTGGTGATAAAATTCCCTTGTTAATTTTTTGATAATTATCATGGAGTGGGTGTCTAATCTAAGGTCACTGAGAAAAACAAGGGAATTCTTGTTTTGAAGCTTCCACTCATGTACTCAATGCCAATGACTTATTGTTGCATCACTTGGGAAAAAAAATTTGGGAAGCACTATGGTGTGAGAGTGAATAGCTCCTTCGATGGTGATTCATTGCCTAATATGGAGACATTCTAGAGGCTACATGATTGAGGTTATCTCATTGAATTCTTGTTTGTCAATGTTATGTCAATATGTGATTTAGTCATACCATGTTGCAATTTATTGAGATTAAAATCCTTGTGTGCATTGTTCTCTCATGATAGGCATATTGATTAAGTTAGGACATTCGAAATCCTTGGTGAAAATATGAGCAATTTTTTGTTAATTTTCACTCTTCTAGTCCTAATATTTCTATTGTGTTTCATGATCTTCTTAAGCTGAGGTGTTTGAGAATTCTAGTAGTCAAAGGAGACTACGGTGAGAGTTGGTTAATCATGGAAGGTCTCATCCGGATAAGGAAAGCAAATCTTATCACAAAATATGGTAAGGTTTTTTTAATTTTTGTTCCCCTAATCACTTTATGAGTACGGAAGTTCAAAGGGGCAACTCTCTCACCATTACACGGTTTCTTCTCCTTCTTG
>JACONP010000329.1:0-11134 GCA_016624345.1 Platycodon grandiflorus
GTGCAGTGTCCTCTTGTGGCCAGCCCTTCGGGGAACATAAGGTTGCGATAACTCATCTCAGTTTAGTTCCTTCCTTGCCCTCCTTCTAAATTGTACATTGCAACTACTCAGTCAGAGATGAAATATATTCAATCCGGGTTTTCTAGTCCATCTTCCCAGGGTTATTGCTCTTCTGAAAGTCAAGCTTCCAATTCTAGCGATAATTCAGTAATCGAATTAATAAAAGATGAAAGTTCAACATTTTCTCCATCTTCTGGGTCTGACTATGCCCCAGAGGTTTTTAATTTGGAAGATTTCGGCAGTGATAGAGCAATTTTCTGGCCATCTGATTGGAAACCCGATTGGGGTTCAGAAGCAAAATGGGAATTGTTTAAGATGTCACCACGTAAGAATGCGGGAATTCCTGAGATGACTTCGCCTGAGTCCATTAGATTAAGAGTCCACAAAGGAAAGATGGATCTAGAAAAAAATGTAAAGAAGGCTTCTTTTGGCCGGGATCAAAATCCTCAAATTTATTCGAGTTGAAATGCACCAGTGGTAGTAAGGAGGTTAGGAGGATGAACACCATGCCTTCAAGGTTGAAAATCCAGCAAAAATGCATGAAAATTGTTCCTCTTGATCTGGATGATGAATCAGCAAAGGCAGTAATTTCTGAGAAACCAACAATCAAGTCTAAACAACTGTGGGAGGAAGATTTTGAATCAAACGAGGACCTTCAATTGAAACAATGTTGGGGCTTGATGAATTTGATGGTCATGAGGGGTTGACTCCGAATTCAACAAAGATGATTTCTCTCTTGATGAGACTCTCTGAGAATCAATCCTTTACAGGAATTGCATATCATAGAGATAAGGTATACTCAAACTTAGCACAGGCTTTATTTTTCGGATTTTCTTTGGGTGAGTAGCGCTTTCAAGCATCCTAATTATGCCAGATTCGGTACTTTTTTTCTCTCTTTTCTAGACAAGAATACCTCTACCTTCTGTATGTCCATATTGCACAGCCATACAGTGAAAAACCTTTACCGGATATACAGTTGAGCGCTTTCTCATGCATCGTTCAAAACTATTTGGTATGTGCGCTTTCTTATGCATCGTTTGGAACTAATGGGTTTGTCATGCTTGATCTCGGAAAAATTTTCGTTCCTTGAATGGCTCAAACTGAATCACAGTCAAGCGGAATCAAATCTCAGGTCTTGCTAAATTGTGTGCCGGCATTGATGCTTTAAATATTATTGATTTATTTATCTCAATTATTTACATTATAATCACTTTAAATAATCGATGGTTGAGATGAAAAAGCTATGTCTTATGTGTATCCTAACGAGTTACCGTATTTCGTTATCTATTTATGTTTCAGTAGGAGTTTTGTTTTCCTTGTGCCAAGATGTTAAGTTAAAAGGCTACTTGGCAGGTCCATCTGTCAGAAATTTCAAGTTTTATATTACCTTCGATCAAAATAATTGAGTTGTTTTGTCACAAAATAATTGTCGTTATAAGATTTTAAGAAACATTTGCCCTTATTTTACCAAAATTGTCCTTATTTACTACTCTCGTTAAAGATGGTTGTTAAGAGGAAAGAAAAAAAATGAATACTCATGCAATTTATCTACAATAAATAAACTTAAATAACGATAAATCGGTCTTTATGTAAAGCTGTATAAATTGTTAAATCGATAATTATTTTTGGGACGGAGGTAATATGACTTTCAAAACAAAGAAAATATATTCAAGCTTGCAACTCTTGATGCATCTGAGATCCTATAATATCTGAATCTGTGATTGAACCTTTATGATGCAATCAGCTTGCTTCTTATTTTTTTTTTCTTTGTTTTGTTTGACCCGATAATGCGGATTAAGAAAAATAATTTACGTAATTATTAATATTGATATAATATATAAATTTCTTTAATACTTATGTGCATATGACTTATAATTAAAATAAATAGAAAAATAAGAATAAAATAATAAAAATGATGTATTAAAAATTTCAAATAAAATAATTATTTTAGGATGAATAAATAAAAAAAAAAAGATAATAATTTAGGAAATACTATATTGGTTAAGGTACATTTGGTCGACACACTGCTGCCTAAGAAACCATGAAAGTAGAGGCTTCGGGTGGAAGTCGAGTTTTTATCAATGTTCTAAAAATGGCTTCAAGCGCCGCCTAAGCGCGCCTAAGCGTTAAGCGGCACTACAAAACGCCAGCGATGGCAAAATAAAAAATGGGTTTAGAGAAAAAATACGCCGCCTACGCCGCCCTAGCCGCCGCCTACGCCAGTAGATTTAAAAACTCAAAACAACTAAAATCTCGATCAATCTCTCTTCTTCGTCTTCGTCGCCGTCTCATCAAGGAGTAGCGACCCGTACCTTCTCACTACTCGGGCCATTCCGGCTGCCATTCCGTTGGCGTGTGTGTCGTTGTGTGAGAAACAACCTCTGGTAAAGAGAAGTGAAGCGATACTAAATAAGAGAGAGTGAAGCGTCTAAATGGGCCTTTGGGAAGGCTTGAACAACAACGTGGCTTGATACTTAGATGGGGCTTTGGTAAGGCTTGGCGTCTGGGGGTGGCTATAGTGTAGGGGCTTGAACACTCAGCCTCTGTTAAGAGAAGTGATACACTCAACCTCCGCTCACGAGCAATTGAAAACTTCCGTTTATATAATTTACTTACACAAAGGGAATATATTTGGATGACAACAATGATGAGATTACTTAGTCCTTTACCTAATGGATTTATGGTCCCTCAATGGGTACTTTTAGCTTCTTTTTTTCTTTTTTTTTTTTAAAGGTTGGAGGGACATAAACCTTACCCCAACCTTTATTATTATTATTTAATGCCTTAAAAGGCTACAATGACTCTATGATGCCTTTTAGTGTGGTAGGAACAAATTGATCAAACACGGAGCCTCTTCGGCGTACCGAGGTGGCTATGGTGTAGGGCTTGAACACTCAACATCTTGAGCACTCAGCCTCTACGTTAAGAGAAGTGATACACTTCAACCTCTGTTAAGAGAGTGAGCGATCTTAAATGGGCCTTTGCAACGAGAGAGGTGATACACTCAACCTTTTATATATATATATATATATATATATATATCCTTTTTCTTTTCTTTTTATTATTTTGAGTATTTGATTTTTGACTTAATTATTTTAAAAGTTTTTTAAAAATTTTAAAATACATTTTGATTTACCTTTTTTGCAAAAAGTTTTTTTAAATTCAGAATATTAAGTACTTTTTTTTAACTCTAAATAAGTTTAATTTCTTTTTAAAATTTTGATAAAGTTATTTTTTGATTTCTAAAGTTTATAGTTTTTAATACAATTTTTGAAAAGGTTTTTGTTTTATAATTCACAAAGAGTATTTTGTTTGTTTACTTTTTCTAAAAAAAGGTTTTTGTTATTTATAATTTTGAAAAAAAGTATTTTGTTTTTTTCTTTTTCTCAAAAAGTATTTTGTTTTTTAGTTTTTCAAAAAAGTTTTTTTTGAACTTTTTTTCTGAAAAAGTATTTTGTTTTTTTACTTTTTCTAAAAAAGTTTTTTATTTTTTTATTATAATTCCAGCCAACCTTTTTTATTTTTTAAAATTATTTTCTATCTATAAATACATTTATAACCTCCTCATATTTTATATCTTCAACATCCATCTTTTTCTCCCTTTAAAATTTCACTCTCGATTGGCCAGAAGTTGTTTATCTACAATTGTATATATTATAAGATGGATGATAACTCAGATAATTTTTTCTGACCTTCTTTTGATCCTTCAAATGTCGATGGAGGGGGAAGTTCTCAGAATTCTCGTATTCCTCCAAATGCCCAGTTTGCTCAAAATTCTTCTACCCCCTAATACCCACCAAATTATTCCAATTTTGTAGGTTATCCATATACCAACAAAATTTTGGAAATCTCCAAGGTTTTCAAAATTTTCAGTCTTCTCGTGGTGTGAATTACATACCGCAACTTGAATATTGGCAGTCAATTTGGAATGCAAGCCCCTCTATATGGATACTCTTCGTATCCTATGTCATCAATTGTGTCACGAAGGACAAGTTTAGATGCATCTGCATCTGACAAAGAACCAACAACTCCGTCATTTGTCCCCGAGACTCAACTCCCGTTGATGTAGAAGATTTTCTTGATCTGGAAATAGAACCGGATAAAGGAAAGAACAGCCGGGTAAAATGGGTTGAATCTGAAGACTTGCTCATTGCAAAGTCATTTCTCACAGTAAATCAAGATATTGTGGTCGGTAAGGCCCAAAAAAGTAATGTCTTTTGGCAACATATTACTGAGTATTACAAAGCTGTGTTATTGTTTGGAGAACATTACTTGAGAAACCAAATCTTCCGATACCAAGTCGCTTCAAATGCATGAGAGACACGACTTCCCAGGACATGTTAGGAAGTCTTGATTGTATCACGGGAATGGAAAAAAGCGCACTTGGTGTGGGCAATTTGCTAAAGCTCATGGGAAGCCTACAATTGTGCTTGAAGCAGTTGCATCTGCAGACTTGTGGATATGACATACATTTTTTGGGGTCGCAGGTTCTCGTAATGATCTTAATGTGTTGTACGAATCACCTTTAATGCGAAAATGCACCACCAGTAAATTTTGAAGTCAATGGCGCACCATATACAAGTGGATACTACCTAACATATGAAATTTATCCGGATTGGGCTGTCTTTAATAAGCTTTTCGTGTCCGGAGGATCCTAAGAGAAAGAAATTCAAGGAAAGACAAGAGGCTGCAACAAAAAATGTGGAACGAGCATTTGGAGTTTTCCAATCTTGATGGGCGATTATAAGAGGTCTTGCTCGATTCAGTATCGAGAGATAACTTGAAGGAAATTATGTTAACATGCATTATTCTACACAACATGATTGTCGAGGATGAGGGTGAAGAGGTTACGAATTTTTTTGACGATACATGTTTTACATATTATTTTTTTTCGAAGAATATCTTGTGAGAAATATCGAGCTTCGTAACAGTATTCGACATCATGAACTTCGAGCCGACTTGGTTAAGTATATATGGGCTCTCAACGGCTAACTTAAGTTTTTCAGTGATAGTTTATGTATTATGAATTATCTAAATTATCTTATTTCATATTTTAAGTGTTTGCTTGTACCAAAGTATTTGTTGTTTGTGCAGTATTTAAAATTAGCAATGAAAATTATATGCAATATATTAATGTAAATTAAAAATTAAAAATAGAAATGATTCAATTTCTTTGTTTGTGCGAAATATATGAAATATGTAATGTACTATAAAATTTTGAATGAATTAATTTATTTATACATCCAAGAAATTAATACGTAAAATATTAATTAAGACTATAAATAAATTAATTATTTATAGAAAATATTTAAAATATGCAAAATATATTAATTAAAACTATAAAGGAATTAATTTGTTTGAAAAGTATAAAAATATATGAGTTAGTGAGTGGAAATCCTAGGTGGCATTGTGGAGTCTACCTAAGAACCAAGTTGAAGAACCAAACATTGGGAATGTTAGAGCTTCTCCAATGCAATCATCTATCTAGTAAAAAATGTTAGACACGTAGAAAAGATAGATTTTTTACAAAAAAAAAAAAAATTCTTCAATGCAAACCTCTAATCTTTGAGGTAGAGATGATGTGTCATTTAGTTGGGAGACATCCTCTACTTCTAGAGGGTCACCTAGATGATGTATTTTCATTCCGTCATTTACCGGTTTTATTTTTATTTTTACCGTCAATCGATTCTGATGGGGTAATTTTTAATTTTTATTTTTTATAGATAATTACAAAACAATGTCACGTCTGAAAGAATGTTCTAAAAGAGGTCTTGAATTGGAGCACATTTAGAAAGAAGACTCTATCTTTTAAATTTTTTGCTACATATGAAAGAGATCCTTTTGTTTAAACATGCCACATAAGAAAAACTAGATGATAGCATTAGAGATGCTTTTAAACATGTCACATAAGAAAAACTATATAATAGCATTGGAGATGCTTAGAGCATCTCCAATGCTATTATATAGTTTTTCTTATGTGGCATGTTTAAACAAGAGGACATTTTTCATATGTGACAAAAAATTAAAAAAAGATAGAAAGTGCTCTTTAATATAAAAATAAAAACTAACGGTAAATGACGTTGATAAAAAGACATCCTCTATGTGACCCTCTAGAAGTAGAGGATCACGTAGAGAATGTCTTCCCAACAAAATGCACTACAAGAAAATAAGGAATTAGCTACGATTTATTATCTCTGAAATTTTTTGTAGTTAAAAATCTGTTTAACTACAAAAAATTATTTTGTAACTAAAATATACACTTTAGTCAACAAAATAATTTTAAGTAGCTAATTATGGGCCAATTCGTGAAACCATTAATTTGTGGTTAAATGGCTTTGTGAAAATAAGGGCGGAACTTATTCCCGAACCCAAATTTTTTTACAATCCACGACAAATTATGGCCCAATTTCAATTCCATCGCGGAAAGAAGTATTGGGCGGCGAAATGTTTCATCGTAGTTCCCTTTTCCCCAGCATGCTCTCCTCGTGCGTTCTTCGTCAAAGAATAGCGATCAAAAGCACTCCGGTAACTCTCTTTCGGTCTTCCTCTATCACTTTCCCTCCATTCAGGTTTCATCACAGGCGCTCATCTCTCTCCCTTCCCTTCCATTCCCGTCCGCCTCTCGATCTCTAATCTATAACCTTCCTCGCCTTAGCGATCTCTCTCCTTCCGCTTTGCATTGCATACTCTCAAATTCCACCCTCGCTTTCCATGCAAACAGCATCTCCGGCCAGAGTTCCTCTTCCCCGCCGAGTCCTCTATTAATTGCCAGTGCTTTCCCATCGTCTCCGCCGCACTCTAGCACCTTCTCCGATGATCTTCCACTGGTTTGACCGAACAAGCCCGGCTCGGTGAGCTCTGAACCAGCACCCTCGCGCTACTCTCAAGCAACTTTTTCTAATCTGAGCCTAGGGCTTCAAATTGGGACCGATTTTCTCCAATTGAAGTAAGATCTCTCTAATTCTATGGTTTCATTGCTTAGATTTTTTAAAATTGATGCTTGGGGATGTTTACTCATATTCCCCTTATTATTATCGGTTTAGTTGTTGGGGAATTTGAGATTTGATTTTTGGTTGTGACTGGGTTGTGTGCGATTTTGATTATTGAGTTAAGTAAGATGCTGTGTGATTTATTGTGTGATTTATAACAAAATTCAATCTTGAAAATGAGGGTTTGCAGCTATTTTGGGACAAGTAATTCTGTTACTCATTGGGTGATTTGAGTTAAAATGTGTCTTTTCCTTGTTTGGTATTATATTCACATTGGGGACAATGTGTAATTTAAGTTGTGGGTGGGAATATTGTCTTTGATTGCTAAATTTGTGAGTAGGCAATGTTATCCAGTGTATTTTTGTTTTTCTTATTTTTTTTTATATTTGAGACTATGTGCTTTAGTTCTGCAATTCCTTCCCCCTATCTCTCTTTTCTCTCTCTTTCTTTCTCTCTCTCGTTTCGTCTCTCTTTCTCTCTTTTTTCTCTCTCTAGGTAGGTTTAACTTTTGTGATTTCGCGTGTTGATTTTGATTTTACTTTGATTTTCGGGAAATGAACTGGTCCTTGAACACATAGATCTTTGATTTATCTATGAATTGACATCATAGAGAACCATTTATATAACGGGACTGGTACGTAATGTACGGTCGTGATCATCTGTTAGTAAACTTTTTGTTGGACTTCCATTCATGGCGTGACTAATCTCTCGTGCAATATAATCTCTTTGCTTTTGGATGTTTCTCATAAATTTGTAATAAGTTTAGTCTGTTACTTGGCTTTAATACTTTTTTGGATAGTTACGCACCATGGCGAAATTAGTTTTTAGGATCGTTTAGCACTCATAGATAATATAGTTAATATGGGTATATCGACTTCTTAAGTCCAGTACGCTCGACTTTGAGGGAAGAAGCTTTGATATTTTGGTTTAAGAGGGAGTAGGTGGGAGATGGGAGGAAGTGTTTGAGTAGTTAGTCTATTATCTTTGGATGGCTTGGATTAGCAATTTAAGGTTTTATGCCTTGGGATGACCCTTTAAAGCACAACACACAATTTGTTCTTTTACTTACTCGTGCTTTTCCATGATGACCGAATGCCAAGCTATCTTTTGGGCATATGTATTAAGTTAAATCGATAGGCACCCCAAGTTGCGGAATTAGAAAGCCAATAAATGAGCTCAACTGCATTTTAATTCCATGTCGGTAAGCTTGCCTCTAGAACATATACCACAACATGAGTTTAATTGATAGTTTTTGTGAATGTAAAACATTGAATAAGTTCATGAAGTTTGTATCTTTCTTAAAATAATTTTGATGCTTGTTCGTATTTGTTTTAGTACTTATTTAAATTCATTGTCTTTTCATGTTATGTGTGATGTTTTTAGTTATTAACTATATCTTTGTTCCAATTTTTTGAGAATGGCTCGGGAAAATGGTCACAAAGCACCAACATGATGCTTGGGGCCTCCATGAACTAATTCAGCCAAAAATGGAGGTTCCTCGCAAACTCTTCCACCTCAATCACGGAGTTCAAGATACATCCGGAAGCTGCCAACCCACAAAATGAAGTGCCTCACAATCATGGTAAACATAAAAGTGCTTAATATTCCTTAATAGTATTTGTATATTTTATCTTTGGTGCATTCCATTTTTTGTTTCCTCAACAAAAAATAAAAAATCTTTGCAATGGATCGGATATGTGAGGCGGGTGTTGTCAAGTAGCTTGGGCAGATTTGTTTATCCCTAATAATGAGGGTTTCTTGGGTAATAATAGGCTTTCGGATTACATAATAATGGTAATTAGAATATTTGTTTGCATCATCTTTAAAAAATTGTTAAGAAAATTGGCGGAATGGACGTTGGATGGATGCTAATGGATTGATGATTATCTACATTCACTTTTTAACTTTTTGGAAGTTGGAGCATTGAAATTTATCTTAGTGGCATTATATATATATATATATATATATATATATATATAGTCTTCACGAAGCTTATAAGAACATATTTATTTCCACATGTAATATTTATATTTTTCAATTTGAGATTCTTCTTTTGTTTTCTCCTAACTTTGTCAAATATTTGCTTAGACACTTGTCGTCGTTTTAGTTATGGCCGGCCGGACCATAACTAAAACTAAAGTTCTGAATCAAAAGGAAGCCCATGAATAGGATAACATCGGCAAAGGTAACTTTCCTCACACTTTGATTTCCTTTGCTTTGTTAGTAACGAGGCAAAACTAAAGGTAAAGGAAGATAGGTATTTGAAAGCATACGGAAAGATTCCGGTTAACATTCTGAATCAAAGGGAAGGCCGTGAATAGGATAACATCGGAAAGTTCTCTAACGAGCTAGGAATGATTGCGGTAGCACCATTCCTAGTGGAACATTATCTTTCAAGAAACTTGGGGACGATGTCAAGGATGTTATGTATGGCGCATCAAGGTATACATTATGATTATGAAATTGATGTTTACTTCTTTTGTGAATATATCCTCTTTATAACTATAGCTAAAAGTTATACTTTACTTTTAGGATAGATTTAATTTGATTGATGATGGGCCACACGTGAAAAGGTGCATAAATACTATTCTTGGTGCCGTTTTAGAGACCATGTGTGTAATTTTGCACAAAAGTGGAAAAATGATTCGGGATGGATTGTCAAATCCGAGGCACGCCGTAATCCTCTGAAGGGGCAGATCACAAAAGATTGGGATATTAGATTGTGATAGGTGGGAAGATGAACAATAGGTACTTTAATTCTTAATATTTTTCTATGACTTTTGCCATGGTTTATATTTGAAATCTTTCACTTTCGTAAATTGTTTATTAATATTTCAGAAAATTATAAGTTTTATTACTTAGTTTATGTCCATTGCATTGCACTATTCAAATTATATTATTTTCTAAGACTTTTGACATGGTCCCGTATTAATTTATTTTAAATGCAGAAAAAATGTGCCAAAAATGCGAGAAAACAAAGCGAATGATCAAAACCATAGGCAGAGGTCAATGTCATATGTAGTAGCCCGACACGAAATGGTACCCATTTTTCTTTCATATTGACATCGTTCTTTATTCATATGAGACTAAAATATGTTAATTTGGAATGCAGGGGACACAGAGTCAATTTTCTGAGGAAAATGTTATGGGGGCCAGAATGAATGAATTTAAGTCAAATTCACCAAGAGGAAAATTATGTAAGTAGAAAAACTATTTTATCATTTTTAACTTCTTTGTTTTAGTTGATTCCATTTATGGGATCATTCCTATTAAGTAGTATATATTTATTTATGAAAATGATTAATTTATTGATGGTATTGCTACTTGTAGTATGGTATGCAAGGTTTGAAGGAGTGATCCATCCGAGATGACTCAGGGCAATCTAAATCTTGCACCTTGCTTGCAAGAGGTGCAGGCATACGGTCTTGGTTTGGCCTAGACCCGAGAAAAGTTCAACTCATCTGGGGTGCCTCGTCTAGAAGAAGAGAAGATGAGTTGCGATCTCTTGTGTCCGCCAACAAGAGGAGCTAAAATCTCAAGACGAGAAGATTCGACACAACGGAGAGGAGGTCAAATCTCGGGAGATAAGATTTTGACACAACACGGAGCTAAAATCTCAAGGACAAATGATAAAATTTACAGAGATAGTTGCCAAGATGATGGAGGAACGCAATGGTTCTACCTACTTTATGGTTAGTATATCCGCATTCTTCTTCTTTGGAGGGGGTGGGGGAAGGGTGTTATCTCTGCTTGTTTGGAGTGCAGGAATATAAAAAATAAAGGATAAACATTTTTTTCTATACTTGTTGTTAACTAGTATAACACCTTTTTAATGAGGAGAGAAAATATTCAATTATGTCATCTTAATGCCTTGTTTACTTTTGCGGTCTCCTTGAGGTGCAAAGAGAGACTGTCCCATCAGTAAGTTTAGATCATTTGTAATTAACCATGTTGAGAAAGTCAAAAGTTCTTTTGTTTTGTGAATATTGCGTTTGAACAAGGGCATGTAGTTCTTGGATTAAGGTTTGGTTGGGCTATTGCTTAGGTTTGGGTTGTTAAGGATAGAGTGGTATTTTGCATAACTT
>JACONP010000330.1:0-13066 GCA_016624345.1 Platycodon grandiflorus
TTATTAAGCGAGTCATTCTTTGTGGTTCTTTCTTTTGGACTTGTCTTTTTTGTGTTCTTAGGATACCAAACAAAGGAACTTTATTAAAAGCCAAGTCCTTGCCTTTGGGAGAGGCTAGCTGGGTGTATAGAAACTTCTGACCAATTCTTGATCACTTGATGTCTCATCCTTTTGAAAACTAGAAGAACTACCTACTTTGAACTCACTTTGGAAACCAATACGGTTTTGTCATCTAAAGTTTTACGGTTTGAGAGAATGGTATCAAAGTTTCCTTTAGAGTTATTCAAGTATTGACAACCTTTTGAAGAGTCATCTTTCTCGAATTTATCTTCTTGATGTGTTCAAGTAGGAAGTCCACTTTTTCGATCAAAGCTTTGTTCTCTTTTTGCAATTTGATACTTTTCGACTGCGTCTATCAAGATCTTTGATCTTAGACATCAAGGTTGATTTCTCGAGGAAACTAGTTCATGCTTCTTGGCTAATTTCACACTTTTTGAATTTTGAAAACTCTTCGGCGTGTCTTTGTTTGCTTTGATGAGCTCCTTTGATGGTTCATTAAGCTCGTCATTCATCATTTGTCATCTTGTTGAAATGGTAGTGACCTCAGCAGAATCATGTGGTGACTCACGGCCATAAGGCATATGTTGGCTTCTTCGGTAAAGTCACAGAGTCATCCCAAATCGATGTAGGTGTCACACCATGTAGGTGATTCTTTCATCAATGTCTTCGGCCACCGTCCCTTTTTGTTTTGAAATTTAGATTTGGGGCGTTTCTTATAAAATTCATATTTTGGCTTTGGACATTTTAAATAATGGCTTTAGTTTCCTAGAGTTAAAACAAACTAGCTCATTATCCTTTTGATGAGTCTGCTGATTTATAAGGAGCAGAATTTTTGGTTGAGCGGTTGTTTTATAAGGAAACGGCGATTTTGTGAGAAGGCGCCTATGTGATGATGGTTTATTAAACCTTTTGAAGCGTTGATATTTCTTTACAAACATAGCAAAGCTTCGTCGAAAGAATATCATCATCTTATTTTGAATGTAGAAGGTGTTTCATCGGGTTTTGAGCAGGAAGGTTCGGTAGAACATGGTAAGTGGACAAGTTTTTAAAACTCTTTTCCATTTCTTGAGCTTGTTGGATCTCAAGCTCATAAGCGAAAGACTAGCATAAAGGTTTCTAAGAGTCAATTTGTTTAAATCTTTTGACTCTTTTCATGGCGATGATTTTAACATGCCATAGCTGATGCATTTAGAAATCTCATGTTTATTTCTTTCTTTCATACTTCTTTCTAAGGAATAGGAAGAGTTGACTACCTCGTAGAATCTGTCATAGGCAAGCGGGGAGACTCTTTGGGATCCTTTTTGAAGGAGTCAAACTTACGGATGCGGTATATAATTTGTTGTTTTTGGTCTCGCATCACCTTCAAGATATTCAGGATGGCTTCCCCATTTCCTTTCTTTGTGTCCGGGGTTGATAATCTGGCGATAAGTGCTTATATCAACAACTTGGTGATGATGTTGATGGCCTTTCCATCGAGCATCATTCTTTACGTCTTAAATCATCCCGCTCTTCTTACGGCTTTGGTACTTCAGGTGCGGCGGTTGGATCTACCGCGGCCGATGTATTAGGCTTCATTGGAATTACGGGTCCATCGTGACACATTTCCAACGTTTATCAATAAATTCATATGTCTTTTGACTTTATCTTTCCAGATGTCAAAGTGAACTTCATCAAAGGCAGGGACAATGGTTCGCGTTTGAAGTTTCCAACATTTGGTGGCGGCCCGTGATCTTTAATCTCTCGAGAGGTAATCTCGGAAAAACAAGTTTTAAAGAGTTAAGCTCGATACCAATGTTAGGTCAAGGTTGCTCATATAGGCTAGAAGGGGGTTGAATAGCCTATGTCCAATTTTGAAATCGATTCAAAAATCTTACTTCACTGGAGTTTTAAAAATTTTGCGCGGAGGAAGACTTGTGAAGCACGGAACAAGTTAAGAATATTTGATCTTCCACGGAGTCAAGATCGGCCGATTCTTAACGGCTTGGAAATGGAAAATTTAAAGCAACACAATCAATTCACAATCACACACAAATAGAGCGAGAATATTTAATATGGTTCACACTTATAAATAAGTGCTACGTCCTGACAAAGTGAATCAACTTTGGATTTGAAAATCGTGTACTAAGTTTTTCCACTAGATGTTTTACAAACTAAGTTTCTAATGGATAGTGTACAAAAATTTTGTTGACCAAGTGTTTGTGTGGGAGAATTGATATCAATAAGATATAATTCTCGTGAGCTATGAAAAGCTAGGTGTTGCAATCAATGAAGAGCTTTTTAATGGACTAGGCGTCTAAGTATGAAGCTCTTCAATGTAAGTATACAAATAGGGCGTTTAAGCTTTAATGCACTTGAAGAAGATGAAGAAGATTCGAGGAGTTATAGTTGTTGAAGCGGTTTATCTTTGCCATGAAGTCTCCTTTTATATGCGGGGGGAACCTTGGGCGTTGGAGATCTTGTGAGATTGCTCCAATTTAATTTAAGAGCATTAGATGCTCTAATGGTGTTATTAATAGCGATAGGCGGATTACGCAAGTTACGTCTGTCTCACGACACTTGCCAAAATAGGTAGGCGTGTTTTGCGGGCGGAAATGTCCTTTTCGAGTTGTATGCCAAGAATGGCTTCATTGAATCGTTTTGCGGTGCGTTGCATCGAAGTCATGAAAGCTTGAATCAGACATGTCTTGGCGTTCTATATCGGGCGATCTTGGGGTCTTCAACTTAGGCGATGAGGCTTGCTAGATGAACTTGGAGTATCTTGAAGGACTCTGTGATGCATACCGGCGGATGTATAGAGGATGGCCGATATCCTTCTGAGCTATCTTGAGGCAATTTACAGTGCTTGACCAAGCTATTGAAGCTATGCCTAAGTACTGAGTTGCACTACTTGGACACGGAGCGAGGCCCATTAGTCACCTTGTCTTAGACTTAGGTTATGGATTCGAAAATCTAGGCTAAAATACAACACGATCTATTGAGGAATCATCACTCGTCTCTTCTCCCACATTTTAGAGAGAGAAAGTGAAGTTTTGAGAGAAAGCTTAATTCGGGCTTGGATCAGTGTGAGTTCGGCAATTGGACTCCATAAAAGCATAGAGCTCATCGAGGAAAGGTATTTCCTCCATAAGCCCTTGATTTCGTGGTAGATTTGCGGTGAAGGTAAGTAACTATAATGTTTTTATGTGTTTATGAGTTGAATTGGAAGAGTAAAGCATGTAGGATGTGATTGCCAATGATTTTAGTGACTTTCTATGTCGGGAGAAATATATATAATTGTCCCTCTGAATGATGTTAGGTATACTTCGTTGCTTGCTTGATTTAAGGATTTTGGAATAAAGAAAGAATTGATGAATTATTGTTGAGTTAAGTAGACTTGAATAATAGAGACTTCGTAGAAGCTTGATGTTGTTAGTATTATTGTTGTAGTTGTTGTGTTGTTCTTGATTTGCCTTGGTAATTATTATACCGAGTAATAGAAACTCATTGAGGTTGAAGCATACTTGTGTAATATTAGTTGGATAAGCCGTAATATCGCGAAGACTTGTTTGATTTAATTGTGCCATTTATGTTATTCTTAAGTTCGAGGTATATCGAAGCATTGAATTTGTGGTTTACGCACTAGCGAAAACCTTAAGTGAAGTACAGTAGTAGACTCTTAAATGCGTTGGGCATTAACATGCGCCGCGCCATTCATTATTTGCATCCTTCCTATGTTATGTCTTTCGTTTTGATGCTATCATTTCATGTTAAATCTTATTCTTTTACACTTACAATTGAGTTTGTTGGGCACCTTTTTAGTATATGAAAATGTGTTAGGAGTTGCTTGGTTAAGTGCATTTGAGTTGATATGCATTTAAAGCTTCATTTTATGTGTTTGGGATTGTGTGTATGCCTTAAATTGGAGTTTAACACTTTAGTACCTTTGGAGGCTTAGCGACCGTGTGCCTATATAACGGCGTGCGGGAAATATGAATGTTGGGTTTGAGTTTTTGGGCAGCACGGCCGTGCGCCTCATAGGAGCACGGCAGTGCGAGGCTAATCAGAATTCGGTATAGGCGATAACTTTGGCACGGTGTGCCAATTTGTGGCAGCCGTGCGAAGTGAATGGGGCAGGCATTTCGATTTTTGAAGTTCTTGGCTTTAAACCTTGAGACTCTTGGCTGTAAATGTTGTACATTGGGCTTGACCTTTTGACCACATTTAAGTCACTTTTCACCATGAGAGAGACTCCAAACATTTCATTTCTTCCTAAAGCCTAGAGAGTTTGTGTGGGAGATGCGTAGTGAGATTAGTGTGTGTATTCATCTCCTTCTTCATCCAACCATAGATTCTTGCATGCAACACCACCTTTGAGTTGCTTAAGGCTTGGGAATCCATTGCTAAGCTTGGATTGTGAATTCTTTGGGTGGATTATCTTGTAGAGGTAAGCTACTATCCCTTGTTCTTCCTTATTATGAGTTGAATCACATGTTAGACTTGTTATTTGGTGTTACATGTTAGAAATTATGAAATTTGAGTACATTTGACTATGTTGACTTTCAAATTCGTGGTTGACTTTTTGGTTGTGTTTAAAGACTCATGTTTACATGTTTGAATTGTGAAATATGAGTAGTAATTGTTAAGTTTACGGTATGTTTAATTCGCGTAAACTCGAACTCATTAGAAACCGAAAATGACTCTAACTTGTTAGGATTTCATAATCAATGAGACCAGTGTGTGATTTGGGAATACTTGAATGATTCGAGTGATTAGTTAGAAAATTTGGTTACATCGATTGTGTGGTTGATATTACGTAAATTGTCGTAATTATTGTAAGTTGGTTATTTGTGATGTGAGATTATTATAACTCGCTTGTGACATTCATATTGTTGTCAATTGTTGTTGTTGTGGTATACTCCCTACTTTGGAGTATGACCTTTTATATTTAAATGTCGAGTAAACATCTACTTGTGCATTTAGTTAAGTCCATGGCATATTTGTTGGCGGTGTATTGGCCTTCGATTATTGCGTGAGCGGGGCTACGTAATAGTTGAAGGCCATACATCGGGCCTGCTCCGTTGGCGCAGTAGGGTATATGCATTGTTATGCGGATAACGCAACCATGGTAAGCTATATCCGTGGTAGATTCTTGGGTTGTAGGGACCGAGATCACCCGTCGGCGTGAATCTGAAATGGTTATGTGTGTTTTGGTTATTGGTTTCTTGTTCGAGCACGTCAACAACGGCTCTTCATTGGTATATTATTGGTTTCTTGTTAGAACACGTCAACAACGGCTCTTCATTGGTATATTATTGGTTGGTTGGTTGGAAGTGTTGGTTTGGTGGGAGGTGTACCTCGACACGTATCCTTTAATGTGTTTACTTATAGCTCTTATGTGCTTCCTATATGAGCATTTGTTGGTCATGGTTTCCAACCGGTATGGGGACGGTTGGCGTCGTCGAGCCTCTCGTGTAGTATGGGGTTGTTTGGTTATGTGCGTACATGTTATTCTGTTTAATATTGAATTGATATTATTATAACATGAATACTTGTTATATTTATTGTCTTGCATCTAGCATGCCATATTGTTGCATTAGTAGCTTATTGAGTTTTCAACTCACCCGTTTGTTTTCATTTGTTTTCCTTAGATCAAGCGCCGGGAGAATCCTTAGTGTCTTGAGTTCGGGTTCGTTGGCGACTTCTTTTGGTAGTGCGCCTTGTGCCTAAGTGTTTTATTTTGGTGAGGCCGAGGGTGTACTTGTTACTTAAACAATGTATTTGTTGGGTAGTAGTCTTGATTGTTATATGTTATATTCTTTTGTGGTGCGGCATAGTTGCCGTGTAGTTGTATATATATATGTTAATTTTAATTCAGCGTACTCGATGTGATTATATATGTACCGAGCATTGTTAGCTCGAGTTTGTTGTTAGCTAACGTGTTGTTTTCTCGGCTTGTTTATTTGTCGAGGTTTAATCTTGTTTAAGCGATTTTGTTGTTTAAAGAAAACTTGCGTGCATTACTGAGGTTTTCTCATGACTTTGCATTTCTTTAAATGGAATTTTTGAGATGCTATTTTTCGTGTTTTCAGCGTTGTCTCGCGGCTCGAGCGGGATTCACATCGGATCTCGGGTGGTCAGCGACAATTGCATTGATATGAGTTTGTACGATACTACGGTTTGTCGGACATTTTAAATATTAGTAACGACTCTAGCGGAGTCATTTTGAGATATATACTAGTCATGGTGACTGCGGTGGAGTCGAATAGGGCGTAATAAATGAGCGTCGATTATCATGGTAATTTCATTAATGGTATAGTTGACTCTACGAATCGAGTAGCAGGTAGTATTAATCCCTACATGACATATATTAATTCCCTACCATGGGGGATGATGAATTGATGGGTTTATAAGTTAGTAGGATTTTGACTTCGATTGACTTAGTCAAACATCAGTTGACCACAAGTTACGCTAAATAGTTGAACTATGTTCTTGTATAAACAAGTATTGATGGTATATAGTTGCCTCTTTATTAGAGCATCTCGAGTGACTAAAGGATACTATAGGGATCCTAAGTTGAGTGTAAATAAGATGCGAGTAGACTTATCTTGTGGGGTTATGAGTTTGCGTACATGTAGAAACATGTTACCTTATTTTGGGATTAGGATGAATAGCCTATCCTTGTGTTATATAGGTTCCACATTATGGACATTGTTTGACAGTTGATTATAAGGTATGAATACTTTACATTGGGGTTCATGTATGTGTCTAGCTATCATAGACACTGGTTGGTGGTTGAGTTGTACGATTGGCCTACCTTGCCGATTGTCTTGTTGTGTCTATATGTTCAAGGATTACGGACATGTTGTGAATGTTCTAGTATGAAATAGGACAATCATCCTACTTTGATGATTGATCGTAGGACAATCATCCTACTTTGATGATTGATTGTGTGCATAGTATTTACAAGCACATTGAGTTGATTTGATATGTGATTCAAAGAACACATGATGATTTATTGAGAATGACGAGTGAATATCTACTTGTGCATTGCATTGAGTCTAGCTGACATTGGTTGACTAATCAAGGTGGGACGACCTATAGCCTTTACGAATTTGTTTTGTAATCGCTATATGTCGCCGTGCCGGTTGCACACACCCTCCTGTTGGCCGTAGGTGGGATGTAGCCCATTTGTTGTAGCAATACTGGCGTGACTTTGGTTTGCTAGTTAGAACTTCGATGTGTTATTCGGGGACGTCGATACTACGTTTTGCGGGTATGTCGAGCACATATGTTTTCGTGTATTGCGAGAGCAATGCGAAGTTGGAAGAAAGAGAAATAATATCCTTCATGATGTGGTTTAATTAAGTTGCACTTATGTGAACACCAAAGTGCTCAGTGATTTATGTGACTTGTATACATTTAAATATGATACATGATCGTTATGGTATATAAATATTATTGTCATGTTCTTCCTACTGTTGAGCATCATGCCATGTCATATAGTTGCATGGGATAGCTTGTTGATTATTGGTCAAGTTGGAATAGTACCTTGACTTGCCGGTTTGTGGCTGAGATGTTAGGTAAGCCGGAAGTGCTACTTAGACTAGCTACTTGTAGAGTTTTGGTTTACTGTTGCATTCATACTCATAGCATACAATACATTATAGTGGCTTACGGGGTCTTTTAGACTCACTCTTATTGTGTTAAGTCTTTTAGATCGCAATCGAAGGGCGGCATAGTGCGTCGGTGAGACTTGCGAGTCTTTGATTGATCTTTGGGTAGTTGCTCTCCGGAGCTTGTGTATAATTATGTTTCTTAGTTTCTTGGTTCGGTGAGCGATGGTTGATGTAAAGTTATGTAAACTTTACTTATGGGTAACATTGTTTTGTAACTCCTTTAATGTTATATTCTTTTAGAGCCGACACTCGATGTCGAGCCGTTATTATTGTAGTTTCCTCGAGCATGTTAGCTCGCGAGTATTTGGTGTTGTTGTTTCTCCGGCTCAGTAGTTAGCCGTCGAGGTCTATTGTTGGGGTTCCTATTAGTATTGTTCTTCGGCTTATTTTTGGCCGTGGAGATTTTATAGTTATTGTTTTTTTATTCGAGTTTTAAAATTCAGGTTTCCATTAGTTGTGGTTTTTCACTGCATAGTTTTGGTTTTGAGCTCGTGTAGCTCGTTCACTTCTGTGGACTTTAGTTGTTTCATCTAGTTTGGCGCACCAAGTTGGGGTTTAATACTGAATCCCGAACTCGGGGCGTCACATGAATAGCTTTCATCAAATAACTAATAGTTTTTTCCCTCAAAGGGCTCCATTATCACCAATTGAGATTAAATTTTTTGTAGGGAACATTAAGAAGTAATATTTGCTTTACAGAAAAATCAATTCATATGTAGAGAAAAAGAGTTTCTTTTGTGATAGAATTAATAAAACATTGAGGTATAACAGTTGTGCAATGCAAACTTAGAAAAAAATATGCCTAAAAAAAATGAAAAGAAATAAATAAAAGACAATTATACAACAAGAAGGATGTGGCTAACCATGTAACCACATTGTGTGACACATTCATACAATGCACAAACTAGGAGCTTCCCGTAGGATGGAAAAACTCCTTTGAACCAATGTCTTGGTAAACAAGTATATTCTAAAATTATCATAGGCAATGTATTCATAAGGAATGATATTTTTCTCAATTAAAACTCAAATAAAGTTCAGTCTAATGTCATAGAAGTTGAATTGAGATAAACAATGAAAATTTTTTATATATCAGAACATAGATCATCATTCCATTCATTTCATGTGTTGTCCCAGTGTAAATCAAAGATCCTTTTTAATCTAAGCATCAAACGTGATTGAAATCCTTTTAGTAACTCATTTTTATCATGAATCATCGTTTGATTTTTATCATTCATCAAAACAAAATAATTTCCATCCTTCCTTGATATTCGAGGAAAATTATGAAAAAGTTTGTTAGCAAAAATATTAAAAAATATACCCCACACAAAACATCTTAAGTGCTGATTTTTCTTTGAAATATTACTAACACAAGATTTTGCCTTTTTGTGATTAAGATGGACATTATGCTTAGATTCAGGATCATGACAAGGAAATTTTAATTCTAATTTTCTCAAAGCCAAGCATGTAAGATTAGTAAATTCAGTTAGTTTTCTCATACCTTGAGATTTCAGTTTTCCTTGAGCAAGGATATTATTGTATGAACTATGAAGATCTAGGCTTTTTAACTTGCACACATTGTTAGTTCTCAAATTCATAGAAAGCAGTATGCATATTCCAGAATTGATAAAGATTTTCTCATGCTCATGCTTGAACAATGTATGTATCATGTAATTTTTCATAAGCATGTTGCCAAATATACTCTGGATATGACTAGAATATATATCAACAAGTCTTTATCAAGCAAACTTACCTCACGACATCCTTTATCATAGTTAATGGTTTGATAAACCATAAATTCATGAACAACAATAGATTCGTTGGACTTGATTTTCTTTGATATAGCTTCATTGATAATGTGTCCAGAACCTGCAGTGTTAGTCTGTAGAGATACAAGGATAGTACAAAATCTGTTCCAACCAATTTTGGTATAATCAGATGAATGTGATGAAGGAATTGAATTAATGAATGCTAAAATCCATAGATCTTAACCCTCACATAGGAATTACCGAAACAACAAACTTGATACGGGCGTGCACGAATCCATGAGAGATTGTGCCTCGAGTTATGCGTCTTCCAATTGTAGCGTAGTATCTTTAGGCTTTCTCTTGCTAATGGGACGACAGAGAGAAAAGATTGTAACCCTGCGCTCAATTGGGGACCATAACCTTTTATAACCCAGTTTGACCTAATTGTCAGTCAGCCCATTATAAGTTGACAATTAGCTCCCTTTAGGTCTCTACACATATTCAATAAAACCCCATACTTATTGGAAGATGACTTAGGCCCATTTAGCTTAGAAGATCACTTCAATTAGGCCTATTAACTTTAAATAATATGAAATATACGATCAATCCGCAGTGCATACACGTCTGTATCCCCAAATGCACATATTAACCATATACATATATATAAGTCCATAAAATTCTAACAATCTCCCACTTGGACTATATATATGTGCATACGTATAAACCTTAGAATCGTATATCATATTATATACTTTAGTAGATCTAGCAAGCCTTTTGTTTTTAGTCATCTTAAACCAACCCTGTCCATTAGTCAAAATTAACATAACGATCAAAGAGGCTATCGTTGCATTTATCGCAACTAGACCCATCAATGGTCACATGCATTAACATAACCAACGACATGGATCAAGTATGGATGTGTAGCATGAAAATTACATGTAATGTGATCTTCACATGTCTATTTTCAACTGGTCCTACCTTAGTCCGTATGAGATCAAATGTAATATTCAGAGTGCTGAATACTGAATAACTTTATACTTTAACAATAATCCAAAATTATAGAATTCTCATGACAATAAATCATAAATGTCGAGCAAATACATAATATAAACTCCCACTGAACCTATGCATAATCCAACTATAGAACACCCATACGACGGTATGGTCGTGAAAGAAAGGGGTGTCAAACCCTTAGTGAATGGATGCGCTATTATGGAGTTTGTCCCAATATGCTCAACACAAATATGACCACTCTAAATTCTTTCTTTAACAACAAGGAACTTGATGTCTATATGCTTAGATTTAGAACAACTCCTGTTGTTACTTAAGCAAGGGCCTGCAGACATATTGCCACAAATTAACTTTAATGGTCTTTCAATACCATCTACTATTCATAGCCTAGTGACAAAATTTTACAGCCAAACTCTTTGATTTGATGCCTCGTAGCATGCTACAAATTTTTTTTTCTGTAATGGAAAAAGCAACGAGTGTCTACTTAGCACTCTTCCAAGAGATTTCTCCTCCAGCAAGAAAATAAATGTAGCCCTAAATGGTTCTACGACTATCTTGGCATCCCGAAAAGTTGGAATCAGAATACCCAATGATCTCAAGTTTATCCAACCTTTTATATGTGAGCATGTAATCCTTTGTCTCTATAAGTATCGCATAACCCTTTGGCTGCTTTCCAAAGTTCTTTACCTGAATTGCTGAGGTATCTGCCTATCACTCCAACAATGAATGCTAGATCTGGATGAGTACAGACCTGTGCATACATCAAACTCCCTATAGCCGAAGCATAATGAATATCTTTCATTTCTTTAGATTCAAATTCATTCTTGGGGCATTGATTGAGACTGAATCTATCTCCTTTAGCAACTGGGGGATCGCCTAGTTTACAATCTTGCATGCCAAACCTTTTAGTACCTTTTAATAGATCCCTTTTGTGATAATCTAAGAATACCCTGAGAATGATCTCGATGTAGTTGGATTCCTAATACAAAAGATGAATCACCAAGATCTTTCAGCTCAAATTTCTTTGATAGAAATTTCTTAGTTCCATGCAATAAGTCTATATCATTTGTGGCAAGTAGGATGTCATCCATGTATAAAACCAGAAAAATATATTTGCTCCCACTGAACTTATGGTATATACATTTCATCAACTGTATTTATCTCAAAACCAAATGATAATACAACTTGATGACATTTGTGATACCATTGTCGAGAAGCCTGTTTGAGCCCATAGATGGATTTCTTAAGTTTACAAACCATCTTCTTTGAATCTTTCGAAACAAAGCATTCTAGTTGCACCATATAGATTGTTTCTTCAATGTCACCATTGAGAAACGCAGTTTTCACATCCATCTGATGTAACTCTAAATCGAAATGTGTCACTAGTGCCATAATCTTTCTAAATGAGTCCTTCACTGAAAACGGAGAGAAGGTTTCTTTATAGTCAATGCCTTCATTTTGAGTAAATCCCTTAGTGACTAGACATGCCTTATATCTTTCCACATTGCCTAATGAATGCCTCTTGGTCTTAAATATCCATTTGCAACTAATAGGATTCACACCTTCAGGCAATAGGACAAGATCCCATATGTCATTGTCTTTTATTGATTTGATTTCCTCATTCATGGAATCCATCCACTTTTGAGAGTTTGAACTTTCGATGGCTTGACGAAAGATGATTGGATCATCTTCCATCACACCAATGTTTGCCTCATGTTCATTGAGAAATACTACAAAGTCATCTAGAATTGCACTTCTCCTCTCTCTAGTGGATCTCCTTAAAGGCACTGGCTCTTGAGGTTGTTGAGCTTGTTCCTCATGAATAACTGGTTGAACTAGATCAAAGGGAACTTCAACATTGTCTAGTTCCAAATGTTGTTCTTGAACCGTGTTAGGAATAAGATCCTGAACATGGTCAAGGGCAACTGTATGAAGAGGAATAATAACTGAATCCTCCTCAAAGAAAAAGTCTCTTACCTTATCCCCCTCCCCCAAGCTCAATATCCTCAAAGAACCAGACATTTCGTGTCTCGAAGAAAGTTCTAGATTTTGGATCATAGAATTAAAACCCAGTTATCTTTCAGAGTATCCAACAAAATAGCTTTTGTTAGAACCCTATTAATTAGGATATAAACTGCAGTCTTAAGTGCCTCTCCCTAGAGTGAATTAGGTAGGGTAGTATGACTAAACATACTTCTTGTAATAACCTGAAATTTATCATGCTTTATATGCTTGCATTGTTGGTGTTATTTTGCTTAATATGTTGTTTGATTTCTTGTATAAACATCTCAACATGGTTTTGCCTTATTCACATACATTTATGGATGTTAGAATAGTATACATGTTAATGCATTAGCTTGATTTGAGTACTTATGATTTCTCTTAAGTTGAGGTGATTTTGTTAGCATTGCTACATGTTGTTTAGAATGAGTGTTGGGTGTGTTTCTAGCATGATTTGAAGTTGTTATCACTTTAGGGTGACTTGGGTACATTGTAGTATCATTTTGGAGTGTTTAGAAGTCACTTAGACCTGAACTAGAGCCTATGCAGCCGCTTGATGCGAGCTTGGCAAAAATACCAACATTCGGATCCTAT
>JACONP010000332.1:0-19292 GCA_016624345.1 Platycodon grandiflorus
TTTTATCATCTTAAAACACTTCACTAAATCAATAAGGATATTGAATCTATAACTGAATAATCTCATCAAATATTCCCAAAAAATCAAGTCAAATCTTTTCAAGGAAAAACATCGACAACCCCTGTTATCGCCAGTTCTCACCGGCAGATACCAAACACTCACTGGCCGATAATGTCCACATCCTTGAAATCTCAACCAATTCTTTATATTTCCATATATAAGATTTCAATTTGTATAAAGACTTAACCTAAACTAAATGCATATTGTTTATCAAAGATAATACTCTAAATCCAATCTTTTGTCTGCTCAAGTCTTTCTAAATAATCTATATTCATATTCGTCCTAATAATTGGTGTTAGCTAGTACCAAACAAATGTCCATAAATTATAACACTCAAAATGGCCTATAGCTCAAGACAAGATATTCAAACTTCAACTCAGCAGTTACAACCTGTCTTGTCCTATTCTAGGCAAATATATTAATTTGATTAAATGTGAATTTAAACATTTCGCTTAAAATAAAAAATTTATACATTACCCTAGACTGCCTAAATCATAGCTATAACCACTCCCCTGTGGTGACATAACCCTAAATTAGAACATCATTGATATGTCATTAAATGCATTCTCACTCTTAAGCCTCCAAAACGTCTTATCAAATTCCTCTAACCAAGAAACCTCTTCATCTTCTCAAACTTCGAAGACGTACTAATAATAATATACCGTCAAACATCCCTTAATATAATTCTTATTCCTTCAATTTCTTCATCTTCTTTCCCAAATTTTCTTCACCATTACAGTTAAATCATTTGACATCATGTGTTCACAAAACTTGCTCAATTCAGATCTTCGACCCATCTCCTATAATGAAATGCGACAACGAATAATGGTTTTAGCCACTGATCCGCCAGACCTCACCAATCCGTGACGGTAAGAATCGCAGATCCAAGGAACGATGTGTCAAACTTCATTTCTCGGATTCCTTCAAGAAATCCTCCTCTCAACTGAGAGACTAACACTCTCCTTGCTCCCAACTCCTCAAATACTCCACTTGAACCATCTCGCACTGAGAAGAGCATCAACTTGCAAATGACAACCCGCACAAACCCAAGCCACTCAATGTTCCCTCGATTAGGAATGTAGACCTTCATCCTCTACTACTGCTACACTAGGATGTCTAGCTAGGTTTCTCGTTTTGACAAACAATTTTCTTTCATGTTATATTTGTAATATATTTTTGTTCAGTTGCATTTGCTACTTCATTTTGTTATCGTAATTTGTCCTAGTGCATACTCTTTCATGCTTAACATCTATTTTTAACATAAACATCTTTGCATATGCATATACTCTTATGGATTCAACATTCAAACTTTAACATTTGACCCATTAACGAAAGAAAAATGCTTTGTAGGTCATTCCTAGATGTATATCTCATGCATCCGATTAATGTTGACGTATTTCTCAAATGACGTTGTCATATTAAAAGAAAAAAAATACGATAAACTTTCATAAAGATAAACACACCTAGTATGTCTATCTTATAACTCAATTCACTAATGGGAAAAATACCTTGTCACACATATTGACAATAAAATTTATATATATGTATAAAAAGAAAATTCTTCCGCTCTTCATAACTTATGAATTGACCGATTAAATCGTATAACTCGTCCTATTATACTTACTCTCTTGTAAAATCTCGCTACAAACAATAAAACAAAATACATCTCTTTACAACTTGCTTACTCTCTTTATTTAATAAAAATGATTCCAAATACAAGACCAATATTACTCTTCTAAATGTCTTGGTACAACAAATATACTACTTTCTGCAATGTATACCTTATGCATACCAAATAAAAGTCAATTTGACTGATAACACTCTGACAAATGCTATTTTGCGATATATACACTACAAGAAAGGGTTTGTGAGAGGCCAAAACCGCCCCAAATATTGCCAAACCGGCCCCAAAAGTATTTGGGACGACGGGATTTGGGTCCCTCCCAAATACTGGGGTGCAAATACATTTGTCTCAAAACCGTCCCCAAAAGTATTTGGCACGCATTGCGACATTTGTTCAACCATCCCAAATACTCAGAGTATTGGGCACGGTTTACTCTACCGTTCCAAATAAACTAGGTATTTGGTACGGTTTGTCTGCCTTCCCAAATAGCCTATGTATTTGGCACGGTTCTCTGCCCTCCAAAATACTCTATGTATTTGGCACGGTTCTCTGCCCTCCCAAATACTTTACGTATTTGGCGCTGTTATTTTGCCCTTCCAAATGGTCGCCGTATTTGTGACGGTTTTGTTGACCGTCCCCACTATTCTTTTGGCTTTTGTTTTGTTCTGTCCCAAATATTCTTTTTGCACGGTTTTGTTCCGTCCCAATAATCTTTTTGGCAAGTTTTATCCGCCTGTGAGTCGTCCCCGTTACATTTGGCATTATTTTTTATTGGGCAGGATTTTGTTTTTACCCACCCAAATTCATATTAAAACCACAGTAAGAATAATAACATGTTCATACAATTATTAAAGAAAACAACATTCGAAAAATAGGATTTTATATCTTCTACTAATCATACAATTTAAATTACAAAGTATTAACAATATTCCTAATCAAAATAACTCAAAATATTACCCTACAAGTTTGTGTCAACGTTCTAGAACAAAAGTGTACTCATTACAGATGTGTACTCGGGTCTAGCTCAAGTCATCCATCATAGAGTTGATCCGAGCCTACAATATAAACAATATATAATCAATATAATTTGAGCAAAATACACAAAATAAATAACTCAACTATACGTTGTACACAAAGATAAATGTATACCTGTCCTACACTAGATCCTGAGCCATTTACATCGAGGCTTGAAGATGATGGTACTATCCCATGTACCTCTAATAACCGTTTCATGTGCGCCATTTGTTCAAGCATCTCCATTTGATTCTTTTCAAATTGGAATATTTTTTCAGCTACCTTAGCATCCACTATTTTATCTATTACATCCAAAGAAGTCGTGCTCGTTGAAGATGACCGAGACCCCAAAACATCACGAGGACATGGTCCTGAACCAAAAGTCCTCACACGCCCATGTCCATCCGCCCTGAGAGACAAAAATTTTTTTCTTTATAAGCTTCGGTTCGCTCCTCTTCCGGTACCTCGATTAATTTTTCATTCATCCTTTCCTAAAAACAAAAGTACAAAATCTTATATGAGTAAACATTAAATTAATGACACCATCAAAAAAAGAGAAATATTAAACTACTTACAATTAGGTTCCTTGTATCATCGTGAGGTATAGTACCATCTTTTTTACTACGTGTTTTAATGAACACCATTGCATGGGAAGTATCCTCATTATTTGCTTTCATCTAATTACACAAGGTGAACATATTAGTAGGTAGAAGCACCACAACAAGTAGCACATTGGCACTACAAATATTTTCCCCAACCAACAAAGCAACTAAACAAAGTAAATTCAAATAAACTCATAGTTAATCTATAGGCTGCAGCTGCTATGATAAACCGATATCCGTCAGCATATGCACAAATCAAAAAGTACACCAACTTGTGCACTAACACTAGCAGCTCCCTTTGTCTTTGTTTGTATCCACCTGCAATGCACTTAATATTCTCCCAGCACACATCTAAAGTATAAACTGACAGGTTTCTTATCAATTGCAACCTTTGACAACTCCCCCTCTCCCCTCCAGCTCTCACCACCTAATTTACAGTACCAACTAGGAAAGTACACTGCTGCTGCCGTTCAAAAACACAAGCAGCTCCTTTCTGCTTGCTATATTGACCATCAATGAAAAACATATTCCACCAATACCATTTACACACTGCCAGGTCTGCCACCAATTCCAACCTTATACAACAATGAATATGACTTGCCCCACTATGAATATGACTTGCCATTAATGATGGGAACAAAAATAAACAGAATAAAGTCAATCAAATGCAGAATACATTTAGATGCTGATGCTGATGCTGAACAGGAGACCGGGAGTACCTTGTCCTTTTAGATGCTGATGCTGATGCTGAACAGGAGACTCATGAATGAGGGTGCGTGTACTAGTAGTCTACTAGAGCCTAGAGGGAATCAAAAATACTAGTAGTCTACTAGAGCATTTCAATTTTCTACCCGGAAAATTTATTAAAACAAAATGAAATGTGGTTCAGTATTTGTTATACACGCAGCAGCTAATCTAACATACATGCCATGCACACAACTTACTGTACTTCCCGTCGATCTTAACAAATAACTCTAGTAACAACTATTTTAACAGCCAGTTCCACATAAGAAGGATCCCAAAAAAAAATACAAGCGCACCAGAAATGTAGCTTCTACTTGCAACTACCAACCCATGACAGCAAAATCAACAGATACATCTATAAGAAACACCAATGGATACAAGACTGATATTCAAAAGAGATATAACATAAGTTAATAGGGTCACGTTGCACCTAATTTGCCAAAAGGTGTGGACAAGCTATCAATAGGAGTACCAATTTTTACCCATCAATCACTGACATCATAGGTTCCAGATCACTGAATGGAATAGGAGTAAAACAAAATTACCAATGCTGGCACTACAAGATAAAATTTTATTTTCCAACAAACTAGGAAACTAAACAAAAAACTTAAGTCCTTTTCATTTTTTATGACAGAAGAAGATCTCCTTGATAGGAAGAATATAACGATGAGGATAAGCTATCTACCAATCCAATCCAAACCAAACCAAACAAAAGTAAAAGACAACATGACAAAGACAAGAACTACCAATCAAGAGATGCCTTCCAATCTCTGGCCAAGTCAGTCAAATGCAAAGAGAAGCACGAAAAGAAAAACAATCACTCTCATAGCAGGTTCAAAATTAGCATTTTGCTATCAAATATTTTAGAATTCCTTTCGGTCCATAAACACCAAAGAATAGAAAAAATAACACAAGTCCATAGAGTTCTTCGCTCTTACTCAAGTCCTCTGTCTATATGTTAAAGGCTTCCCAATAATCTCAATATACTTTCTGGAAAAAAATAAGTAGCATCAGCTACCTTGGATTGAACCTTATATTCTATATTCTAACACCTTATGGCAAGTGAATAGCAAAAACAGTAATATATATGTACTTACTAAATTACCAAAACCACAACTTAGATCCTCTAATACTTCTAGTATCCGCTTCCCACCATCCATTTGTCCACACCACACGCCCCCTCCCCTCCCGAACTCCAAAAACTAAACTATGAAGTTGAATCCCATTTTTTTGAAATTGCAAAATAACTCCCATTTTTTTTATCCCATTGCTAAAACAACAACAGTCATAACTCTCCAAAATCCTCTCTTATTCAATACTCGAGATTCAAGATGAAGAACTACATATTCTGCACCATGTTGGACTTCTACAATGCACCAAATGGACAAGAGATGAAGAGAGACTGATTCAAGCAGCAGGACATGTAGACTTTTTTAGGGAAAAACACACTTTATGAGCGTGAGTGCTTGGAAACTTACAAAACATGAAGTCTGGACAACGACAACAATCTTGTGTTCACCTTGAACGCCAACCAAGTCAATATCACTCCAGACACACGATTGCTAAAAGGTACAATATCCCTTTTTTAACAAATTTGACCTCAAACAACTAGGATGACACAATTGACTACACTGAGCATATAAAGCCTTCACTGGAAAAGATAGAACTAATGCTGCTTTACTTTAGTCAAGCCTTAAAAAACACACTATTTCAATATTTATGAGTGTTGTAGCAGATATTGCACTTAAATCCCTTAACTGTGCACAATGTTCATTCTACCAATCAACTATTAAGAAGTGAGAAATTGCATGTGCCATGCTCTGTGGGATATTTGCTATTACGGAGAATTAACCATAATAAATAGTAGGCAAAGACTGGTTGGCATGCCACATTGAACTTGCTTATTGATTTCAAGACCAAAAATAGAGAATAAAATGTATGAATTGGTCACAACATCAGAAGATATACAAAGAAACAAATAATTAAAAAGTTGCCGAATCCTGGCAGCATACAGTTTTTTCGTCTACTTTGTTGACACAGGTTGATGTATCTTTGGTGGGTAGACTGATTCATTCTGCTCTTTTGTGTCCTTATGCAGCACCGATTTGAGGCTGAACCAGCCAAGGTATGCAACACTCCCCAACATAATGAAAGTGAAATCGAAGGTAATTAAGAAATTAACTCCACAAGAGTTGAACGTGGAAATTAAATCTGATTTAGAGGTTATTCAAGTCACTGAACCTCCCAAGAGAAAAGCATGGATTTTGGTCTCTTCTGTGGACGAACTAATTGACAAGCTTAAGTGAGATTAATTAATTTTATAGATGTAATGGAGTGTTGTAACGATCTTCGTAGTCAATAATGTCGTACATTCTCCTGCACCTCTTGTACATAGATAGCATTCATAAATGTAAATTTTTCGTATGAAATATAATTCTGATCTGCTACTTTTCTTCTTTCTATTTTCATTTTATATTTCAATATTTCGGTGTAACATGAAATTTCATATATACCTTTCATTCATTGTTCATATTCCAAAATAAACAGGAAAATTTATAAATTTAGGAGCAATCATGCTGACTCTTTCTAGTATTTTTAGATGTCAAAGGTTAGTACAAACCCCGTTTCGGGTTTTAGTTAGGAACTTGCATAAAGAACCAATTAAAGTTGCATGGGAAAAACCTGAGATTGGATGGACCAAATTAAACTTTGATGGATCATGCAAGTGCAAGACAGGCAAAGGGAGCATTGGAGGAGTTTTCAGGAACAATAATGCTGAATTTACTGATTGACTTTTGAATTTGCAGTTCCCCTGTCAGTTGATGCTATCTTTGATGAGGTGATAAAGAGTGAAGAAGGTCATAGCATGAACGTAGATAGCGTTAGAGCATCCCTTGAGCAATTGGGTTGTCATAACCCAACAATAGGACTAGATGAAACTTATAGTATTGGTATCAGATTACCTTTCATCCTCCCCAGTTTTACTGTTTTTCATTCATGCTCTCCTAAAGTTTATCAAAATTTACGTTGCTAAAGATTTGACCCTTTTTATAATTATTAATTTTAAATATTTATTTTTTACAGATTTGAAGTATATTATTGAATTGGCTCAAAGTCATGAGGTCTGTCCTGTTTAATATCATTGGTGCACAAAGAAAAGATTCATTTTATATTGAATTGGCTCAACGTCATGAGGGCTGCCAGTGTAGCTTCTAGATTCAAAATTCAAATATTTTCTTCTGCTGACTAGTTTGTGGAAGACAACGATTTTATCACACTTGCTGAATTAACCAACCCCAAGGAACTAGGACAAAGGCTGAGTTGGCCTATTCTAACGTGTTTCACCTCCATAGGCTGCTACATCAGACATGTTCATAAAGCAACAGACCTTGAATAAATTGTCTATGTTTGGTTAATGCATAAAATAGTGAGTTAATGCATAAAGACCAAAGTGGAAAAGAGAAAGAGCTCCATTTTTCTCCTTGAAATTTTGGGAAAAAGAAAAAAAAATCAATTTTCCGTGAAACTAAACTAATGTCAAATATCTCTGTAATATTTTAATCAGAAAACCTAATTGAATAAAAAAATAAATAAAAAACAGTGAAAACAAGCAGCCCTGAATGTGGAGGAGAAGGGATTGTCCATATTGAGCTACTGTTAAAAGGATGGAACTACTTCTGTTATTGTCATATACTAACAACACAAATCCCCATTTCCAAAACGTAACTGAAAAAAAAAAAGGACCCTATAACTACACGCTAGCAGAAGAGAGATATCATCAGCCATTTGAAAATCAACAAGCCCCAGGATGTAAAAAATTAAAAAAACCATGAGGATCACACACAGAGAGATTGGAACTCAACCATTTGACAATCATCAAGCACCAAGATGAGAAGTTTGCTAATTTAGCAATTAGCATTAGATAAAGATGTTTCAGTAAGACTTCTGGACCCCTTTCGACTTTTCCTCTCCTTTACTTTCTATTTCCACCCGGGCTTTTCCTTTTAGAAATTCCTTTAAAAATTCATGTAGAAAGAAAGGTAGGGGCTTTTTATTCCAGGATGACACAAAAAAGGACTACGGGACAGCTAAGCGAAAGGCGACAAGCAAGGCAGAAGGCTTCTTTATCCAGGCTGAACCAACCAGGAGGCTTAGCGTAGGAGTTACGACCATCCCCAACTATTAAAATACCAAAGTGTCTTAATCATTAGACATGTTCATAAAGCAACAGACCTTCGCAATTTGTTTTATAAGGTTATATCGTGCCTCAATCCGCAGGCATATAACAAATACCAAAACAAATTACAAGCACCATTTTAAAATCTTAACTTTACTACCAACAAACTCACAAACACACAAACAAATGAGCACAAACAATAAACACGAATTCACAGCTTGTGAAACAACAAACGCTAGATGCTTACCAAAGGAAATCCCTAGCAGCCCTAGGAGCGAGAGATAGACTTGCACGGGAAATTGATTCGAGAATCGTCAGAATCGTTTCTCTGCAATTTGGGAAAAGTAACAATTGGTTAAAAATTAGGGCACAATTCTTGTCTTGGCACAGTCAGTGAAGGAGAGCGATAGAAAACAAGAGAGTAAGAGAGCGATAGGAAGTGAGAGAGCGCGAGAGATTCTTACCGGCCAAGGATTCTCGAGCAGCAAAATCGCATAGAGAGACGTGTAGAGACGGAGACACTAAGCGAGCGAGAATTAGATATTGAGAGAGCGAGAGAGTGAGAGAGCAAGACAGAGAGAGATGTTTACCAGTAAAAGATTCTCCAGTAGTCTGTAGCAAAATTGAAGAGAGAGTGAGAGGGACTGCAAAGAGACGGAGACAATACTAAATTTTGTGGAGGGAAACAAAAGCGGGAACTGAATTGTGTGGTATTTAGGATGGTATTATTTAGGACGGTCAAAATTAAAGGGTCCTTAAAAATATGTATCCGGTTATTATTTGGGAGGGGGTTAGAAAAGAGTGCCAAATACTATTTATTTGGGAGGGGAACTAGAAAAGAGTTAGTATTTGGCACGGCAAACTCTACCTTCCCAAATAATAATATTTGGGACGGTTTTTTCGCCCTTCCAAATAAGGGGTCATAAATAGTAACTTTTCTTGTAGTGCTAGCTTTCAAAAGAAAACTTATATCTCTCATCTGCACATATTTTCGAGGAGGAAAGATAACATATTGGTACACCCATTGTGACCATTAAGGAACAAAATTCATCCCCACTACATGTCGTGACTATAATTCATGCCTTATGAGTTAACATAAGTCAGTCCTTATAACTTGTCCTATCCTCAATAAAACAGGCTTCATAGACAGACATTCTCATCTCCATCAAAGAATGATTTCGTTTTTGATAATCAATATTTTACTTTGTAACCATCAATCAATATTCAGCTTGTGACCATTAAGGAGGAGAGATTTAGTAAAATTGACATATACATACGTAAAATTGTCATACAGAAAAACAGTAAAGCTGATCATTAAGGAAGCTGATCATTATTGAGGAGAGAAATTATAAAAGAAAAGCTGATTATTGAGAAAACTTTAACTTGTAATTATCAAAGAAGAGAGAAATTATAAAATTAATATATACATTCAAGAAAAGAAGAAAGGAGAAAGACATTAAGGAGGAGAGATTGTAGTAAGGAGGAGAGATTGTGAAATTACACATATAGCAAAATACAGAAAGAAAAGAAGAGAGATCGTAGCCATTCAACATAAGTTGACATTAAGGAGGAGAGATCAACATATTTATATAGAAAGGTAAAAAGAGTTGAGAAAGTTGATAATCAAGAATAGAGGAGGAAAATCTATATAAAACTCAACATATACGAGCAAATAGGAAGAGACTGTTAGGAGGAGATTGTAGTAATAACCCACAAACAAACATGACACTCTTCACTGTCCAATCAGCTATTTCTAAATGACTATCATACTACACTGATTTTATTCTCCACAAAAACATCTGATACTTAATCAATTCGATTAAGCACACTGATCCATAACTTTTTCTTGCTCAAGCTACTTCAGATCATACATATTACACTGCAAGAAAAACATCTTTATGGCAATATTATCAATTATATCTCATAATTGCCTAAACATTATTTTAGTTATTGCTTCGTATTTGTACCTTCATTTATCGAGTCTGTAAATACATAGCAATAGGTGACTATACATACGCTATCACTTGTAAGTTCAACCTAGGGCATGCCTTGATATAAAATGATTATTCAATAGTGGCATGTTATTAGTAAGGATTGAACATCTGCTTTAAAGAGCTGTATGTATAAGTCAATTGTAGTAATGGTCCCAAGCAAATAGGAGGAGATTGTTAGGAATATGCCTGTAAATCAGCTGATATATATGTATATATGTATGCATATTCCAACACAGTGATTTGCTTGTTCCCATTACAACGCATGTTTCACAAGTGGCTAAAAGGCTGGCGCTGGCAAGTGTGGCGCTTGTTGAAACAACGATAGGTCATTAGACTAGGAAGTCTCAGCATATCTAAGTCTTTGTCCTACCAAAGTGATGACAACTCTCATATGGATTAGCTCTTCATGCGCCAACCACATGTTCATCACAATCTCTACATCGCTAGCTTTACATCGCATATCCTAGTATCGCCAAGATTTTCATCGTAACAACAGAGAAGTCGATTATCCAGCCAGATATTCCTTCCAGCCTATGTCATCACAATCTCTACATAAGCAGTTTTACATCGGCAGATCCTAGTATCAGCCAAGATCTTCATCAGAACAACTGCAGAGAAGCTGATTATCAAAGAGGAACATCGGTTGTTACTCATAACACTACAAGTCAAAATAGATCCATTACAAGATCTTTCTGACAAGCCCAAGATACGCATCGATGTTCCGCCTTCACTATTACTCGAAGACATTTCCTCTTTGTGTACGGTCTCGCCTTCAAGGTTTCATCCCATAAAAGACCAAACACAGTGCGCTACTACCCAGGAAAAGCATGACATGTCCAAATCTATCAGCCTTGACTCACGGATTAACTTCAAGACAAAAGCTTAAACGGAAGGTCTTTGCCCAACAGACTCAACAATGTACTCTGGTGCATTAAACTGTTTAGATTTCCAACGGCAGAAATTCAAAGCTCCAACGACTAATTCATCTTCTCCAGCCTATATAAGAAGACTCTCATTCTCATTCCATAGAGCCTGTATGTGTGCATGTGAATACCTGTGAGAGGTTGTGGTATTGTTCTTCATTCTTTCAAAACTGAAACCACATAGGAGTGAGAAAAACACAAGTGTAAGAACAAACACTTCGTGTGAGAGAGAAACAGAAATTCCAAAGGCTGAGAAGTCGTTCTTGATCAAAAACTTAGTTTTTGACTTGAGATCTTTCTTCCTTCAAAAGACTCAGTCTCTTCAGTTGCTGCAATTCAAATCTTCAGCAAGAGACCAAGCATTCAGAAATTAGTTGAAGACTGTTTAAGCTTAAAGATGTCCGATGAAGAGCCAGAACTTAATAATCCACCTTGCATTCATATCGGCAGACTTATACTACATTATAAGTGTTGTCGATTGTGTAATAAATTGTCATCACATTTGGCCGAGTGCTTAGCACTCAGTTGTTCAAATACCAGCTATTTGAACAACGCCTAATATTCTCTTCTCACAACAAATCTATCGAGTTGAAACTACATGAAGATACCTCAATCAATTTTGAGTACATCTTCCAATGTATTTTTGATAGATTTGATTTTGCTTTCTTAATCTCTCCTTTTTCTTTCCTAAGGAGATTGCTAGGTTAGAGAGTCTAGGTTGATGTATTAAGCAAGTTTGTCCTTGAGCAAACCTCTGCTAAATTTTAATATAAATCATACTTTTATTACATTCAGCCTTTACTTATCTTTCCTGTAATATTTGACATATCTTGTGCAATCTGGTTATGAAAATTAATTGATGCATCTAATATAAGATTTTAGTTAACTGTTATGATAGACTTGTACACTTTCTCTCACAGTTACTTCAATCTTATTTGTTATACTTATGTCGCTTATTCTTCCGCTGCTTAAACTCTTATCTACCAGCCAAGTATAACAACATCTTCCTATTACCTGTTCTTCAAAACTGCCGATACACCTCGTCTGATATAACAACATCGGCTGAGTTGCTAGAACTAGGAAGATGACCTATTCTTGTTAGTTATTTCATCCATGTTTTTCAACATACAAATTAAATTCGGATGATATTTTTAACACACGTAGTATAGGCTATTCACCCCCCCTCTAGCCTATACTCTGAGCACATCACCATGGACCTAACACTTTTGCTCCTCATTTTTGAAGAAAGCCAGCGCTACTTTGACAGCTCAGTGAACTTGGCGTCGTATTCACCCACAGTCATTTTCCCTTGCTTCAAGTCAAGAAATTCTCTAAGCTTCTGATCCCTTACACTACGAGGGATATAATACCCTGATTTCTTTATGCTTACTTTCTTGCATGTTAACATGTTATCATACGTGTTTAGATTACTTGAGTAACATGTTAGATTAGTCATGCCTTGATTCTTGATACAATTTCTAATCTATGTTACATCTACTTTGCAATGCATTAGTTGTTATAATTCTTGTAAATTTTCATGTTACTTGCGTGTTGCTTATCTAGCATAGTTTTAAGACTTTTTGGAGACCTTTAATTAGTGTATTGACTTTACCTAAATGTTAGAACCATCTTGGGACTAATTGACATCATTTTGGGGACTTTTTAGAGCACATTTTGTGAATTTGGATGCACTGGAGCAAGGGCGAGCATCCAAAAGACAGCAACTTGTGTTTGTGAAAACTGGTAGCTGGGCGGGCACCCAGGTGAGCGCCTAGGCGGGGGCCTAGGCGGCCGCCCCGTTTCCAGAATGTTGAAACTCTGTTTTGTTAATTTTTAAAATTTGACCATTTTACCCTTTAACCCCAACTTAAACAAACCAAGGCATTGGACCAGCCATTTCTTCCCTTAAACCTCTAAGGAGACATAGAAAAACACTTCACTTCTTCACTTGTTCATCCATGGTAGCTTGAGTGCTAGTGTGAGAGACAAAGGTGAGAATAGTATGTGTGCCTCACATCTTATCATCCAACCATTGAAGTTTTGATCCAAGACCTTGCATGTGTTGTGGCTGGTTAGGGGAGCAACCTTAGAGACTTTGTTTGTGAATTTGGTGGCTTGATTGTCTACTTTGAAAGTAAGTTACTAAACCTCCTATGTATGCTTAGGAATTGTTATATGTATGAATGTTTGTAAACATGCATAACTTGTATTGTTGTTGAATTCATGTATAAAGGTTATGTTGATAAGAATTACATGTTATTATGTGAAAGACATGGTTTAGTTGGTTTAAATTGTGTAGAGATTGATAGTCACCAAGGTAGTGAACTAAAGAACATGTTAGAGACTTTAAATGGTGAAAATTGCATATACCAATTATACCCAATTTTATGAACTTTAAGAAATGACACCAAAAGTGGATTTTTGGGAAGATTATAATTCTCCGAATCACAAGTTAAATTACTATGAAAATCAGAGTTCAATTGATATGGATTTCGGTCCTCCGAGTATTTGATACTGGTATGTTAGAGACTTGTAAATTAGCTCTAAGGTTGTGGTTTAAGACTTTGAACAATATGTTTGATGATTATATGTTGTAGAATAATATAATCTACGTAATATTTGTCAAGTTCACTACTTTTGAACTTGACGGTTATTTGCATAAGTTGAGTAAGAATACCTACTTGTGTGTGTTGTGTAAGTCCAGCTGGCGTCGTCGTTGTTCATGTTATGGTGGGACGACCTATAGTCTTCACAAATCAATGTTTGTGATCGCTATAAGTCGCTGTACTGGAGTTCACACACCCCTCTTCTGTTGGCCATAGTTGAGAAGTAGTCTCATTGTTGTAGCAATACGCATGAATTTGGCTTGCTAGTTGAACCCGATGGGATTAGTCGGGGACGTTGATACTATGTACACGGGTATCGAGGCACTATTGGTTGTTTATGTATTACAGGAACTACACAAGGTTGAAGAAAGAGATATGATATCCTTCCACAACGTGGTTTATTTACGAGCACTTATGTGTCAATCAAGGTGCTATGTGAGTTGAATGATTTGTATATCAAGTATGATGATATATGTCCAATTGTGGTATATAAATGTTAATGCCATGTTATGTTTATTGCTTGAGTATTATGCCATGCCATGTAGTTGCATTTAGTAACTTATTGAGTTTCGACTCACCCCGTTTGTTGTTTAAATGTTTTTCCTTAGATACAAGTCAACCCGAAAGTTCAGGGTGAGACCGAGAAGGGTTCACGTTAGCTTGCAGGTCGTTCGCGTTTGGTAGCTCGAGAATCTTATTACTAGATAGTTGTTTTCTTTTGGTAAGGACGAATGGTTTGTGAAGTTATGTAAACTTTACTATGGGTAGTACTTTGGTGTTGTGGTGTATATTCTTTTGGTGGCCGACGTATGTATGTCGTGCTCTTGTATAGTTTTGTTGTTAAAATAGTTTCTTTCCCGAGCAAGTTGTAGCTCGTGGTTTATGTTTGTTATTCCGGCATGTTGTGGTCGATGTTGTTGTTGTTGTCTTAGTTGTTGGGTTCCGGCTGTAGTTTCACTGAAAACTTGTTTTTTTTATTAAATCAGGTTTATCAGTTGTGTTTTGTCGTAAGTACGGGTGGTTACGCCACATGCTTTTCTTATTTGGTTGTGTCGTTATGTTGTTTTTGGCGACCCGACCTTGGGATTTCGTATAGAGATCCGGGTCGGGGCGTCACAATTGGTATCAAAGCTTATGTTAGCTATTCGCCAGGATAGGTTCCATGGCCTAGGTGGGTATGGTTTATTATTGAGATTTTAACGTCGAGTGTTGTGTGTAGGTTAAAATGGTGCGGACTAGACTCGAAGCGAGTACTAGTAGGGTTGGTACGAGTGCCAGCAAAAATGATGGTCGAGATGAGGATGTTAATCGTCCGCCTAATGTCCCCCCTGAACCGAACCAGGAGAATCAGAATGAAAATATGACAGTTATGTTTGGAAGGATGGTGGAATTGATGAATCAAATGACTGAGCGAATTAATGGGGGAGCAGGACCTCCACCGGAAGTAGAAGCTACACAACTGGAAGTTGAAATACCACAGCCTGAGGTGAGGCCCAGAAATCACACTACTACTCTTGAACGTTTCTTAAAGATGAAACCATGTGTCTTTCTTAAAGAGCCGGATGCCACGAAGGCAGAATTGTGGATCGAGCATATAATCAAGATAATTGCAGCTTTGGGTTGCAATGATGATGAAAAGGCTACCTTAGCTGTGTTTAAACTGGAGGGGGCCAGCTGAGCATTGGTAGCAGGTACTATAGGAAAGCTGGGACTTACAGGGAGAACCTTACAGTTGGCCCAACTTCTTGAGGGAGTTCAAAGCGCAGTATGTTCCGGAAGTAGTTCGTGAAAGAAGAGAGCGGGAATTCTACTATCTAGAGCAAGGCAGTATGTCGGTGGCACAGTATTCGGCCAAGTTCACAGAATTGGCTCGTTACTGTAGTCACTTGATCCCTACTGAGGCAAAGAAGGCACAGAAATTCGTCAAAGGCTTGAAAACAAAGTACAGGAAACAGTTGCTGTCTTTGCAACTTGCTGACTACAGGAGTGCGGTACATCGGACTTATGGGATTGAAAGTGATATAGAAGAGCACCGAGGGAGAAATTTGAACAACTTTTCGCAAGCATCACAGAATTAGGGACGAGGACAGAGTTCCGGTAACCGATATAGTGGTGGTAACAATAACAACCGCAGGGGGAATCATAGGAGAGGACGACAATCCGATGGGAAACTAGGGCAATAATCTAGTGGGAGAAGTAACAATACTGTTTCTTTTCAGGGTCAGCGGGTTACACCGCAAATATGTAACTATTGTTCGAAACCGGGGCATTCAGAAGATAAGTGTTATAGCAAAGGGGGAAGTTGGTTGGGTCAATGTTTCTATTGCGAGGAGGTTGGTCACCAAAAGAGAGATTGTCCTAAGTCGAAGAATAGTCAAGCTGGGAGCGCAAGTGTGCAATCTAGCGGTACGAAGAGAGATAGCGATGGTAGACCTAAGGTTCAGGGTCGTGTGTTTACGCTTGATCAGCACGGAGTGCTAGAGTCTACGTCAGTTATAGGAGAAGTCTTTCTATCTTCGGTAGTAGAGCCCGAGTTCTTATAGATCCTGGCTCATCGCATTCATATGTTGCATCCCATTTTGTGAACAACTGTAACGCCCGCACCATTTGCATCATTTGCATTCATTCTATGTTTATATCTCTTATGTTAACATCGTCATTTTATGTGCATAAATCATTCAAATGTACTTGCAATTGAGTTTGTTGTACACTTTTCAAGTGTATGAATATGTGTTAGAAGTTTCATAGTTAATTGCATTTGATTTGATGTGCATCTAAAGCTTCATTTTATGTGGTTTGGAATGTGTTGTGGTTGTGTTTTAAACTTGGTTTAAGTTTGGTATCATCATTGGGTGACTTGGGGATGTTTTAGAATCACTTTGGTTTAGTTTTGGAACATTTTGACATGAACCAGACACTATGCAGCCGCATAATGCCAAGGCCTCACATTCTGGATTTCATGCGGCCGCACAAGGCGTCTGCATGAGACCCATGCGACCGCACTAAGCCAGCCGCACAAAAACCCTAAGGTTACTGGATTCTATACGACGCATGGCACGCTCGCATGACGGACTCTGTTCTCTTAATTGACTTGTTGACCTCAATCCAATGGCTGAAAATTAGTCACGACCATTAACCATCTCTCCAGCCTTACTAAGTCTCTCATACACACTTAGAGACTCATTTTTACACACATATTCTCTCCATCAACCTTGGCAAAATTGAGAGAGAAAGGAGGAGAGTTTGTGCAAGAAAATCTTTGTTTCTCGCTCATTATAAGACCAAATCACAATCCAACACTACATTTGGGAAGCTCTTGGCTAGGAGAAGCCATCCTTAACATTGCATGTCACTTTCCTTGAGTTGAATCTTCAAGTTGTAAGATATTATCCCTTGTTCTTCCTCAATTATGAATTGTTATTCATATTAGACTTGTTATTTGATGAAATATGTTAGAAATCATCAATTTTGAGTATGTTTGATTATGTTGACCTTTCAAATTCATGGTTGACTTTGTGAATGTGTTTGGAGACTCATGTTTACATGTTAGAAATGTGAAATATGATTAGTAATTGTTAAGTTTACGGTATGATTAATTCGCGTAAACACGAACTCATTAGAAACCAAAAATGACTCTAACGGAGTTCGTTAGGATTTCATAATTTATGAGACCACGTGTGTGATTTGGGAATTCTTGGATGTTTCAAGTGATTCGATTGGAATTTCGGTTACATCGGTTGTGTGTTTGATATTACGTAAATTGTCGTAATTTTTATAAGTTGGTTATTTGTGGTGTGAGATTATTATAACTCACTTGTGACACCCGTATCATTGTTTTATGTTACCGTTGTGGTGTACTCCCTACTTTGGAGTATGACCTTTTATTTTAAATGTCGAGTAAACATCTACTTGTGCATTTAGTTAAGTCCATGGCATATGTGTTGGCGGTGTATTGGCGCCGATTATTGCGGAGTTGGGGCTACGTAATAGTCGAAGGCCAATACATCGGGCCTCGCCCTACCGTTGGCCACGGTAGGGGTATAGCGCCATTTGTTGTACGGAATAAACGCAACCATGGTAAGCTATATCCGTGGTTGATTCTTGGGTTGTAGGGACCGAGATCACCCGTCGACATGAATACAGAAGATGGTTCACAATGTGTTATGTTATTTGGTTTTCTCGTTCGAACACGTCAACAACGGCTCTACTTTTGGTATATTATTGGTTGGTTGGTTGGAAGTTTTGGTTTGGTCGGAGGTGTACCTCGACACCGTATCCTTTGTAACATGTTTACTTATAGCTCTTATGTGCTTCCTGTATGAGCGAATGTTGGTCATGGTTTCCAACCGGTATGGGACGGTTGGCGATTGTCGAGCCTCTCGCGTAGTATGGGGTTGTTTGGCTACGTGCAACACTTGTTACTTCCGTTTTGTATTGAAATGGTTTCGTGATGACATGAGTACTTGTTATATTTATTGCCTTGCATCTAGCATACCATATTGTTGTATTAGTAGCTTATTGAGTTTCGACTCACCCCGTCTGTGTTTATTTGTTTTCCTTAGATCAAGCGCCGGTGAGGAATCCCTAGTGCTCGAGTTCGGTTCGATTGGGCGTCATCTTTTTAAGTGCACCTTGTGCCTAGTATTTTCTTTTAGTAAGGCCGATGGTGTACTTATTAATAAACAATGTATTTGTGGGTAGTAGTCTCATTTTTTGGTATATTCTTTTTGTTGTCTTGGCATGGTTGCCGTCTTTGTTGTATATATTTCTTAACTTTAATTCCGTCTCATATGGTTTATACATGTACGAGCTGTTAGCTTGAGTTTGTTGTTGCTAGCTAACGTGTTGTTTCTCGACTGTTTCGCCGTTGAGGTTTAGTATCATTTTAAAGATTTTGTTGTTTAAAGAAAACTTGCACATGCATTAGGGGTTTTCTCATGACTTTGCATTCTTTTTAAAAGGAATTTTTGAGATGCTACTTTCGTGTTCCCACATTTCTCGCGGACGAGCGGGATTCACATCGGATCTCGGGTCGGTCACGGCCGATTGGTATCGAGCATAAGTTAGCTAGCGGGAGAGAATCTTTGGCTTAGGAGGGTTGGTTGTGTGTTTAAGTCGTTGCGCCAGTGTTTGTGCGGTGTTTAATCATGGTTGAGACTAGACATGGTGCTAGTACGGAGGAAGGTGGCTCGAGTGGGCCGAGGATTACCTGGCGGCGGTGTAATACTCCGCCACCTGTAGCCTAGAGTTCATCCTGGGACAGCGGATGTACGGCTGAATCTGCCGTTAATCGGATTTGGGATTGTGAATATGATGCGAGGATTTATGCGATCGATGATGGAGATGAATAGAGCAGAATATAGAGTTGCGAGAGGCAATGGCGAGGTTTGGGACATGCAGGGGCACAGGCTAGCTCAACCAGTGGCGATGGGGACTATGACCGGAGATTAGGAAGATTCAGAAAATGAAACCACGAAGCTATGACGGGCTGATCCGATGAAGGCGGAAGGTGGATAGAGTCGATCGAGAAAATTTTTGCAGCAATTGG
>JACONP010000333.1:0-15799 GCA_016624345.1 Platycodon grandiflorus
CTCGGGGCTAGACCTCGACTATCTAGAGAAGAAGGCTAGAGGCAAGACTCGGGATGATCAGCTACGGATAGCTTCGCTAAGGCTCGCCGCTGACAAGCTAGTTAGAACAAGATCCTTGACATCGGAGATTGGGTACTCAGAAAGATCGAGGTTCGGGAGAAAACTTATTTGGAAGAAACAAGCTATCTCCGAGGCGGGAAGGACCATTTAAGGTGGCGGGCATAATCGGAGATGGGACATATCGACTAGCCAAGCAAGATAGCACTCCACTAAAAAACCTTGCATGTGCAGATCACTTGAAGAAATACCATCACTAATGTAATACCTTCCGGAAACTATCAATAAAAGAAAAAAAAATTTCCGATCTTGCGTCTACCCGGTTTACACTTTTCTTAAAATTATTGAGGCACCTCGACCGCGTCGAGGTCAACTACGACCTACTCTTCACCACGATGAAGAAGATCGTAAGTATAAAGCACCTCGACCACGTGAGGTCAACTTACGACCTACTCTCCGCCACGATGAAGATCGTAAGTATAAAGGCACCTGACCACGCCAGAGGTCAACTTACGACCTACTCTTCACCATGATGAAGAAGATCGTAAGTATAAAGGCACCTCGACCACGTTGAGGTCAACTTACGACCTACTCTTCACCACGATGAAAAGATCGTAAGTATAAAGGCACCTCGACCACGTCGAGGTCAACTTATGACCTACTCTTCACCACGATGAAAAGATCGTAAGTATAAAGGCACTTGACCACCTTGAGGTCAACTTACGACTCTCTTCACGTGATGAAGAAGATCGTAAGTTTAAAGGCACCTCGACCATGTCGGAGTCAACTTCTGACCTACTCTTCGCCACGAAGAAGATCGAAGTATAAAGGCACCTCGACCACGTCGAGGTCAACTTCGACCTACTCTTCACGCCTGACGAAAGATCGTAGCGTATAGGAACCTCGACCACGTCAAGGTCAACTTCGACCATGACACGATGAAGATTGTAGAACAGAAAAAGACTTGTGCGCACTAAGTGAAATGAAAAGCATAAAGCGAAGAGTCCATGCTTATATTTATATACCAAATCATTTACAAACACTGGGAGGGCCAAAAATATAAATACGAAAAGTATTGTTTTAAGTACAAGGCACTTAGGCCAAATCGACCCGACATAGCGGGACTACGGGTCAACACGACTCTCGCCTCATACACGAGCGAGCATGCTCATCCAGTTCGACTTGGCTACCTCAAATTCTCCCACTTAAATTCCCATCAAAATCAACCTCGTCGCCGTCCTAAGGCATCGTGCAAATAGGGGACATTCTTATCAAAAGGAGGAGGGGGAACCCGGGGCTCATGGCGGACTCGTCTTTTCTTCCAATAAGTTTAAGCTCAGCAGGTGATGCGGCCTCATGCCACGAGCGGATCGCCCTTCGACTCGGCACCCAGCAACCAACTCCCGAAGAGTGCAGTTGCCGCAACATGAAGGATCTGCTTGCCCTTGTCATAACACTACAAGAAAAAGATTTGGGAAGGCAAAAACGGTCTCAAATATTGCCAAAACCGTCCCAAATAGTATTTGGGACGGTTTTGACTCTCCCAATCTGAGGGTGCCAAATACATTTGTCACGGCCAAAAACCGTCCCAAATAGTATTTGACACGGCAAATGCAACGTTATGAACAAGTGTACCATTTGACATGTATTTGGGACGGTTTTGTAATAGCCGTCCCAAATAGGTATTTAGCACGGTTTGGCAGCCCTCCCAAATAGGTATTTGGCACGGTTTTGACAGCCTTTCCAAATAATATTTGGCACGGTTTTGGCAGCCCTCCCAAAATAGGTATTTGGCACGGTTTTGACAGCCCTCCTAAATAGTATTTGGCACGGTTTTGGCAGCCTTCCCAAATAGTATTTGACACGGTTGGTGTGCCCTCCCAAATAATATTTGGCACGTTTTTGCTCAGCCAATTAGTATTTGGCACAATTTAATATTGTCCTCCCAAAAACCATTTGTCACGATTGTTTATGCCCTCACAAATACATTTGGAACGCTTTAATATATTTCGTACCGATATCACATTATACCCACCATTTACTTTTTCCCGGCCCAATTGCATCGTATACACATTATGATAAATCAATCTAAGTATCACCCAACAAATGATCAAGAAAAACAAATTGCATCCACATTATAATTAAAATATTATTATAAATCTCTTACATAAACCCATAATTTCAAGTCATAAGTTGATAACCTAACACAAATCCATAAACATGTCTATATCAATGTATCTAAATCAAAGCTAATATTCAAAATTGACAAGACAACGAACTACGTGAAGAAATGATTACTCTTCACCATAACTCCAAGCATTCGACTCCATCTATATCGGTATGCCCTGTATATTAAAAGTAATTGTTTATTAGTTACAAGCGTATAACTTGATTATATGAAATGCATTTGAAGCCTAAACATTGACAAATCAATAATCAAGTGACAAATTTAAACAAACCTAAAGTACCAAACAAACATAAACAAGTACTTTGCATTAGTAATCGATCTGCAACCACAAAAGTATGCTCATTCTCTGCTATGAGAACCCGTTTCGACAAATAGAAAATTCTAAATGTCCATCTTTGAGAAAAGATGGATATATTTTAAATGTTCCCAATAGAAATGTTAGCAGTTCACAGATTGTGTCAGTAATTTCATATTGAGTAGATAAAACTGAACTATACCAGCAATTGTTGAAGAACAACGATTAACAGGACGGATTCGAAAGACTGCCTGCGACTGATACACTATCCTGCGTACCTTCTCAACAGAAACTGCAAAAAATTCCTCGAGACATCAGAATTCAGCAACTACAACAATACATCAGAATTCAGCACAAATTCTGAAGATTAGCATCTTCTAGTTCTAACTAACCTTTGTGTTTTTGCAAATAGGCTCCGAGTTGCACAATAAGCTCATGATCAGATATATAGAAATCATAAGGAAACTTTTCCTCCTGAAAAAATCAAAATGTTGCAGGCTATCAATGACGCTTAGAAAGTACCACACAAAAAATAATTAAATAAGAATACAAGTACCACCCAACCGAATCCAATTTTGTTTTCTCTACAGCCACTCCACTTATTTTTCATTCTAAATATGATATGAACAAACACCACAAAAACTGTCCATGGCACTTGAAGGGGTCAAAAGACATCTTCAAAGGGAATACATCAGGAAAATTGGGAGCTACCAACAATTTAAATTTCCCTAGACTCAGTAATTGCTTAATTTTCACAGCCTTACTCCCTTACGAAACACTGGAATACTGAAAAAATGTTTAATGTTGGGACAGGGTTGTCCTCAACCTAATGAAAACTATACTAAATGGTGCCCTGCATGAATAATGCCTTAATATCAGCAAATAGAAAACTCTCTTACTTGTCGTCGTATCTAACAAGAGGATCAGTGTATAACTTCAAATCTTGAAAGAAGTGATATTACTATTACTATCATCCGATATAAATATTTACACATAACAAAGATCACAAGCTATACCAGCATTAAGGGTACAAACTAACCAATCAAAGTAAAATAAAGAGATGATGTTATATTGAAAAGTAAATTAAAATTAGTTAATGAAATGTGTTACTCGAAAGAAAACAGATTGGTATCATATTTCAAATCATAGAAAATATATGATACTCACGTATCCAATAGCGGTCAGTGAATTACAGAGCAACAAGGGAATTGGTACATACCACCAATGGAATTGAAAAGCCACATCCTTTAACTTGACCGACCATCAATGTCCAAAGCTCTTCCAGCCACCTCTCAACCATACCAAGCCGGTGAAACTATATTATTTAAAATATACAGTTAACAGTTTTACATGTAATAGAGGAAAAGTGGAAACGAAAAAAAAAAGAAAAAAGAAAGGGTTAGGAAGTTAAAGTACAGAAACTTTAGATTCAATGCGAGGGTTGTTTGTAGTTCAGACGACTAGATAAAAAACATGCATAAGAGACTCGACACCATCATTCTATAGCTTAACCATAGTATCAATGGCAAAAACTAATTAGCTATACATAATTACAACTCCATATAAGAGTAATTTGGCTTATCCAATAAATTTGTGTACAATTAGTATACTTGCTCATCAAAAATGAATTTGTTGCCTTGTTGGTAATTTCAATCGGACATGAATTAGATAACTCACCTTAAGCTTTCCTGGGGATCAGCAAGGTTGAATGAATTTGTGTACGAGTTCAATGAAGTTGCCACATGTGAAAGAAAATAATGGACATGCATACTTAGTACTACAGTCTGCACAAGAACCACGATAACACACATAGATATAGTCTCCGGAAAGTTGATAAGTATTTCATACACAATAAACTGGTCAATACTTTTCAAATCCGAAAGTGTAACATTACAGAGTTATGCATAGAATATACCACATCAATCTCGGTTATTCAAAAATATAAAGCAGGACTTAATGCTCTTGAGTGGAACATTCAAGAATAAGCAGGACTCTTTGAGCAGGATGGAGGGTGTATATAAGTTGGCAATATAAATGCAAATATTTACTTGCAAGTCTCAATTCTCTAGTGGGCTTGAGCAGCTTATAGAAAACTTGAAATTAGCAAGTCAGTATATCCTTGGTGTGGAATCAGGAAATTGATTGCTGTTGTTCTTTTATATTATATTTTTTAAACTCCCTTTTGAATTCAAAGTTATATTATATGGCTTTATAATTTTCCGATTATTAGAAATGTTTAGTATTTTTCATGAAAGCATACTTAGACTTAACTTTCAGGATGGTCGAATCACTGGAATCAAGGAAGATAGCTACGGTGCAACCATCTAGAGGTATGTTGTCTTTAATGATTATGATGAAACTGTACATTATAACCACCTATAACCAGCACAATATAACCTCTAGACTCCACAAAGGTACTCATATGGACATCGTAACATTGCCTAGTCCGGACAGCAGTTTCAATCCTCTTGGAGTACAATAAGAGTTTCATAATACATGTGTTAGTAGCTCTAGCTCAAAGCATATGCATAGTTTTTGTTACAATTGAGATAAACTGCTAACTTCAATACCAGTCAGATAATGAGGAAAAATCTATCTTTCGGTCCGGTTAGTCTGATAATGAGAGAAAAGTTGGTCTTTCAGTCTAGTTACCTTACAGCAGGATTATAGATATCTATTTCTTCGTGAGCGCAGTTAAAATGACTGACTTTGACTTCTCTAGCTCCTGGATAAAGCAAGGAAGCAAACACAAAGTCACAACCACAGATCATGTGTCAAGGAATTCTTCTGTAATTAAAATGAAAGACTTTGACTTCTCTAGCTCCTGGATAAAGCAAGGAAGCAAACACAAAGTCACACTAGGTTTGCCTTTCTTATCTATTACTGATGAATCTCACTATTTTTGCAGGCAATATTTCTGTTATACGTAAAACAATTTTGAATCACAAGGTCGTATAACAAAATCTAATATGCTAAATGGCAGCTAAAACCTACATGTAACTAAAAAGAGGAAAACAAAAATTTTTCTGGTTGAATTTATCATACTTCTAACATGCTCTCTTGCAACAGTTATGCATAGTCGTAAAGGTAATGAATTTAGGATATTTGACCTGTCTGCTTTTCCCCAACATATATGAAAATATAAAACCTAATTCCAGTAACCTCAGCTCAACAGTTTATTCTTTACTATAGTTCTACCATGCTTGAAACTTTTGGTAAAGTCCCGCAGCACCAAGTCCAAACTTTGACTCCAAAATTGCTTGTCCATAAATTGACGAAGGATTTGTGGGCAAGGGTTTCTGTGTTTCACCCAAGTTAACTTCCTCTTTTATGTCCTATGAATTGAAAAACATTATGAGCCCAAGCATGATAGAAAGTGAAGGATAATACATAAAGAATAGAATGTATAAGAACATACACTGGTCAGTTGAGAACGCCCTTGCATTTGCTGCAATGCTGCAGACACATACCCAGAATTACCTTGTACCAACCGGCTGAATCAATAGCAAAATCAAGAAAATGATCCAACCAAACATGTAGGTAGAACAGAACTTGATAATACAAACAAGATTCTACTAATTTTACCCTTGATGATTGATGGCTGACTTGAGAAGGGCTATCCGGTTAGCATCAATAAGAGCTGGAGACATCTCAAAATCTATGGAATGAGAATGCTTCATAAGTTCCTTATACATTTTCATAGCCAGTATACTAACTAATGATCATCCCATCACCAGTGTTTATAGCATTTACAGGGCCGCCAAGGGAGGATGATTCAGATCCTTTCTTTGCAACTGAGCATTGCATTGCTGCATTGTTACAACTGCTGCATTTGCAGCTGTTGCTGATGTTCCATTGCTTTCATTTGTTGTGTCTGATATCCATTTTCCCATAGTCAGTAAGAGAAAAGAAATCTCATTCAATCAACTTCTTCCCTACCACATCCCACACCCAAACTTAATTATTGTTAGCAATATTTCTATTATTTATATTTGTCCAAGGGGAGGCAAGGGAAATGGAAATCACTTCTTAGGAGTAATGAAGATCCAGAAAACAAACAACATCTCTATATATGCTGCTGCAGCCTCAGAATGTTTCTCATTTTTCCTTGATATAAAGATGTCCCAAAAGACAGACCACCACTTAAAGAGAAATCCTCCAGGAGCATCAATAGCTGAAAAATTCAGTATAGATTGAAAATTATCAAAAAATATGATTCCTAACAAAAATAATTGTGAACCTAAATAGGACCAGTGAGCCTAGCTGGCCTCTGACATTTTCTTATTCTAAATGTACATAATATATTACATACTTCAAATTCTAAAACTCCGAAGTAGAGTGCCCAGCCAAAATATCATTAATAAAGTTTCTTTTTGAGTCATATAATCAACATCTGCTATTTTTTATTTTTGCTATATTGGATGTCACTTATGGCAATAACTTCAATATTAATTATTCACAATAGAATAAACATACAAACTCAAAAAGTCCAGTTAAATCTATGCATTTGTTTAAATGAAGAACCTAATGATCATGATCTTTAAAAGAACTACTTTCTATGATCTCAATGTTTAAAATTGAAACATTTTCCCTTAAGTTTGGAAGAAAAAGTTCAAGTCTATGGCAGGCGTCCTTCATACCAGCTACCCCAATCGATTCCGCTATTCTAATCTTGAAAGACTTATTATTATGGTACTCCATTTATTGTTTAATTTAATTGGTTCAATCAGTTAGCAGTGTAAGACTAGTGATACATTTTCTTTTCTTTTTCTTTTTTTCTTTTGGGTTACAAAGGAAAGAAAGGAATCTAAGCCAAATACTACTACATGTAATATCAAACTTAAAATTTAGTTCCAAAGGATTCTTTCCTTTCGGTACTCATAAATTGTTGGTGTTCAGGTTGTCATGGTTGGATTTCTCACTTTTAGTTGGGATAGGATGTACGAATGTGATAGTTGAAAGGAAAAAATACTGTTATAGCTCTTTAAGTGTTCACCATATATATTTATTACGGATGAAAGGCAAAATGATGCTATTTTCTAGTCATTTTATGATTGTCCTGTTTTTAAGTATTTACTCCTTCATCCTTGGATTCCATTACAGCTGTTGATTGAGTATCATATTTGTATATTGATATTAATTAAGAAATCGTTCGATGGAGCTAATGGAGACATCTTTTGCTCCAAAAGCTACAAAGTTGGCGTTTGGTGTAGCTTTTGAAAAGCTCAACTTCAAATATGGAGCTTTCGATAAGCTACAATTTGGAGCTTTGATTAGCTAGAAATTGAAGCTTGAGATCCATAAGTCAGCTTTTCCACTACTAGGATTGAAGGCAAAAGACAATAACATTCTGAACTTAACTATTTTCATCTTAACATAATCCCAAAAAGCTCTTATTGCCTTTAGTTAGTAATGGACTTGATTTAATATTTATAGGTTAGATGTTGCGATTTCAAGACTAATTGCCATTGTCAATTTTGACGAGATTTTGGTTTGTGCCAGTTTTACTTGGTAACATTGAAATTATGGGTCTAATATATAATTATTTTATCCCACTAAATTATGAACATCCAAGCACCATCCATCTACATTATGACAATCCCAAGCCATGCCCTGAACTCAAACAGTTGGCTGCAATTAATGTAGCAATAGATAAAACAGTAACACATACCTACAGGCCCGTAGTAACATTCCCTTTAGTCATGAAAGCTTTTGCAGAGTTATGCAATTTTCTTTTCAACAAATAGTCATGAATGTAAGCATCAAGCGTAGCAGGAGGAAGCATTAAAAGTAAAGATGGTTAGGAGACCAACATATAAACCAGCAATACCTAGACAGATGGTTGGATCTATTAAGCTAACTAGTTCTTGAAGTGAGAAAAATAAATTTAAGGTTGAATCTAGCTCATGTTAGAGGTGCTTTGATTTCTATTAATCTTTCTCTCAAGCTTCATGTGAATGTTGTCACAACATATTCTGAAATATAATCGCATCCCAATCAAGGCATGTAAACTTTCAAAGTGCATTCATGAGCAGACCAAAGCAAAAAGACGGAAACCAATCTCGAAACAATATATCACCTAAAGCTTGCCAACACCATAGAAACTGGACAAGCAACAACATATACTCTTCCTTTTGGTCACATATCCTGTTAAGTCATGACAAACTATCAGGATCCCTTTTTGCACATACAACACACTAATCTCATTAACATGATCATCTATAATGAAGAATTTAAGCTATTTCAATATGAATACCACTCAATAATCTACACATATTCCATGCAGAAGGAAAAAAGTAATAAAGATAATGCAACATCTTTCAACAGGGGTACAGGTACATACTGATTGTGCTTCCTCCTGTGGTATGGCCGATTAGGCCGGTATGTATGGTTTTGCCTCTTTGCCAAAATCCAGAAACATTAAAATTGAACAGGTATCCCAAGTTCTTTAGCAACCTCCTCCTATAATTCAAGATAATCAGGAAAGTTGTACACAAATGGAACTGAAAACTAACTATTTTTCTTTAGACATTCTGTTTTGGAAAGATTGAAATACTCTTTTTTTTTCCTTATTCTTACTTCCAGTTAAGACCAAATGTAGGAGAACTTATTTTTCTTTTTCACTTTTCTTCCCTTTTTTAATATGCAGGACGAGAGATCGTCTCCTCGAAACCTCATTAACCAAAATAAAAAACCTTTTGGTGCCAGTTAACTGTCAATGTGAAAATCATGTTTGAAACTATGTTAAAAGGTCATTCACACTTTTTGAAATCATTGAATGTCACACTATGTTAAAATCATTAAATGTCACACCAACTACACTTTTACTGCCAGTTACTACACAATGACGAAGAGGACATGACAAGAGAAAAGACACACAAGAGACATACATTGCACACACTCCATATCACATTGAAGTTCTTCTATAATATAAGTATGTAGTTGGAATAATTGGCCATTGTGCCAAGAGATAGACAAGATAAAACCACAAATAATAACATATCTTGATGCGAAGGCAACCTTTTGACAGAAAGAGGTCAACTGACATGATAAGTATGGTGATCATTCTTAATACACTTGTGTCACTTCGACGAGCCCACCCTCAACCCACCCACCCCTTCTTTCTCTGAGACTAAATCATCACGAAGCAACTTTGTTTGTAATACCAAAACTATATTCTCAAAATAGCTGCTTCCATTTCATAATAATAACTAAGAGACTGATTTTGCAAAATAGTGCACCACCAAATGTCTTCTACTAACAAAATAGTGCTAACAAAATTCAAGAGATGCTTACCTAAGGAATTCCCTAGTAGCCCGAGCAACAAGATCGCACTAAGAGAGAGACGTGCACAGTAGCACAAGAAATTAATTTGGGAATATTTTCCTCTGCAATTTGGGAAAATCAACAATTTGTTAAAATTAGGGCCCAATTGTACAAGCAAGGTTAGGGCTCAATCAGGGAACGAGAGAGATAGTAAAAGCGAGAGAGTGAGAGAGCAAGAGAGAGATGTTTACCTAAGGGATTCTTGACAGTCGTTGCAGCAATCGCACAAAGAGAGAGAGAGTAGCGAGCCTAGGCAGGTAATCGAGTGCTAAGGCAGTGAAAGCAGGGAAGCTAAGATAGCTTAAAGCGAGAGGTGAGAATGGCTAGTTCGATTGTCTTTAGATGGAGCGGGAATTGAGAATAGCCGGAGTTGAAAGCCAGAGGGAAAGTTGGAGGGAAAAGCGAAGGGGAAGAAACAACATCAAAACTTCGAAACTAGAGCAAGGATTAGAAAATTTTGGATAAAGAAAAAAAAGAAGCAGAGGGAAACAAATCGCGGGAACTGAAAATTGTGGGAGCGAAATTTTTGGGATAGATGGTATTATGAAATTTAGAATTGGGATTTTAGTTAGTAATATCACAACATTTAGGACCGAAAAAGGTAAAACAGTCCTAAAAGTTATTATTTGGGAGGGAAGTGGAAAAGAGTGTCAAATACTAAGTATTTGGCAAGGCTAAATTTTCCTTTCTAAAAATAGTATTTGGGACGATTTTTAGCCCTTTCAAATAAAGGGGGTCACAAATAGTGGTTTTTTGTAGTGTAATAATAAAGAATGTCGTCCATATATGACAAAGTCTTCTTGAAATTAGCAATAATGGCGCGGGCTCGGCATCTTTCTCGCCTCCGCCAGTTGCTTCTCCGGCTCCAACCTTGCGAAGCTCGGCCTTGTCTTCGTGAGCTTTCCCCGAGAGTCGGGCATCACCCTTGAACTCGGTCGGTCAGGCCGGGCCCCGGCCTGACCTCAGCAAGCTCCTCCCTCGGTAGGCCGGTTTCCTGGTGACATGGTTCACCTTCTTTCTTTGGCGGCGGATCGACTTAGCGATATCATTCGGGCCTTGGCGGCCGGCGACCTTGAATTGGCAATACGGCAAGGGCCCCGAGCTCGGCCTTCCGGCACTCTCCCTTTTTCCTTCTCAAGCTCGGTAATGCGCTCGGGACTTGCGCTTATCCTTATGAGCCTAGGTAAGCTTTGTTCGAGCGATTTGATGCTAGCAACTAGCAAGGAAAAACAAATTAAGAGAAATGGACTAGTAGTACTAAAAGGAGGTACCAAGTAAAAACATCTTACATGGGTAAGGTCGATCCCGGGATACCGCCAGGCGTGGAGCGAGCAATCATCAAAGGACTCACTTAACCCCTTATCGGCAACATCAAAGATAGCTTTCTTGCCCAACTCGAGGGCGAGTCCCGGGACTTGCTGCAGGACCCGGCTTGTGGGGGAAGTAGAGGCGGGGATGGAGTGCCTCGGGAGAGGGGGCGGTAATACTACGCACACTCCCAGCGGGAGGGACCGCCAGCCAGCCGAGCTCGGCCGGTCAAGCGGCCTTAGCCACGAGGCTCGGCCGGCTCTGCGGCCTCCTCGGGCTCCTCAATCCTTAATTTTTGCGGAGGGGAGGCCGATGTGGACCTAGAGCGCGAGAGTCCTCGAGCCCGGCTTTTCTTAGCCCTTATCAACGAGGCGGTATTGCGGTGGGGAGAACCTCGGCGGTCCCGCCAAGGTCGCGACATGAGCTCGACCTATCTTGCTTTCGGATACTGCCCGAATCGCCAAGTATCTCAAATCAAGCTGCTTGTACTATTTCACGAGGGAAATAAGTGGATAGATATGGATTCTAAATCCAAAACTCTAAGAAGTTTGAAGGCTCCCATGGAATTGGTCCAGTCTCCAGAAGATAACAATCCATTTCAACACTATAAGATGACAAAGACTGGATGAACCGGCGGTAGGCTTTAATGGAGTACCAAAGAGAGAATGAGGAATGTTTGGGCCGAGATGCCCATTTTAGAGAACAAATTGAAGAGGAAGATGGTGATGATGAATTAGGAAATGACAAGACTCGGCAGCCTGCGATAAACTTTGGTGAGAATTTCTCTTCCTCGACTTTTCTTAGACATAAATCAGCTGACAAATCATGGAGTGAAGCGTTTAATTCCTCCATCAAATCCTGTTTCTACAGTTACTACCAAACTTCTCTTTAGTAATTCCATAAAAGAATCCATCGCAATTTCCTCCAAGCTTTTCCTTCCAACTTGATGTATAAGCCCTTCAGCAATCCATAACCAAATCAACTTGCGTACTGGTATCACACAGTCTTCTGGGAATACTCCCAAAAAGAGAAATAATGGTCTCAGGTGTTGAGGCAAATGGTTATAACTCAATGCAAGGGTGTCCATGTATTGATCCATGTCACTCGAGATATAAGAACTTGCACTTTCTGCAACATGTTTCCACCAACGGATAGTTGCGGTCTGGCTTTTGAGTAGTCCAGATATTACAACAAGTGCAAGAGGCAGACCTTGACATTTTATTGCAATTTTGTTCGCAATACGTCGTAAGCATGGAGGGAGGATTCCCGATTGAAAAACTTTCGTAATAGAACCAAACTTTCATCTTGGGTTAAGCATGGAGATGAAAGTTAGGAGTTGTTATCGCAGTTTGTGCACGCAAATCCAAATTCAAATCAATAAGCCGACTAGTTAACATAATTTTGCTACCATTGTTGTCATTGGGGAAAGATATTTTCAGATCATCCCACGCCCTTTGATCCCATATGTCATCCAAAACAACAAGGTAGCGCTTACATTTAAGCATTTGTAGAGCATTTCGGCTAACTTATAACTGCTCATTTCATCATAATATTCATCATCAGTAAGTTGAATCACACAACTCAAGATGGCAATCAAAATATCCCTCTTGTTATAAACTTGAGAAATACAACTCCAAGCACGGATATGGAAACGATGGACAATATATGGATGATTATAAACTTTTCTAGCCAAAGTTGTCTTACCAAGCCCAGGCATCCCCACGATTGAGATCATTTCAAGCTGCTTGTTGATTCCTCCCGTGAGGCGGTCAGCCAGTATTGTTGTCTCTTCATCAAACCCCACCACAATTTCCTCATCTACACCGACGCCGGACCTCAAGCTGTAAAGTTTAGTCGGCATCGCTTCCTCCATTGCAAAAATAACGTCCTCCAAAGTATGCGTGAGTTGAGACATACAAAAAAGGAGGTCATCCTTGGGTGATTTCATCCTTGGAGTGATTGGTCTCAGAACCAATCAGAAACTTGGTCCAAGTTGGAACTTTAAGGCCATCACGGAGAGCGGGGTGATTGATCACAGAGTCTACTAGCTCAATTGCCTCATGAAAAACAACTTCACATTCAGTGAAATAATCGAAAATCGGGATTACCAAATCTTCAAAGTCGAAGAATACACCGGCTTTAAGGCGATAGAAAACAGATCGAATCAGAAACTTTGTCGGCAAAGGAAATTTGTGGTCAAGGCTAAGTAGCGTGTCCAGGCGCGTCAGTAAAAGACTAATGGCAACATTCATCTCTATTTTGCCTATTCAACAACTACAGAAGGAGAAGAAGAAGAAGAAGTGATTTTGTGTGAGAGAGAGAACGTGAAGTGCTGAGAACGCAAAGGAAAAATTGAAAAGAAAAGGTTTTGGATAAATTGCAAACGTCCGTTCATAGATATCAAATGCGTTCGTTTGGGCGATCCTGTCTCGGTGCTTTAGGACGATCAAGAGGCAGCGTTTATCGATTAGTCAGTCAACTGTGAACTGGGCAACCGTCGATTACACTCTCTTTCTTTGCAAATATTGATTCATGTTAAATTCTCTTTCTTTGCAAAAATCTTTGATCAAGTGCTCAAATTGATTAAACAAGTAGACTCCGTTAAATGACGATTGCTATTAACACCCAAAATATCACCGAGTACACCCCAAGGTGTTTAGTAGGGTCTTAGAGCATCGAAGACATGCGAAGTGATGTTTAGTAAGAGCCAAACACCATTTGGGGTGTACTTCGTGTTTTGGATGTTAATAGCAACTCTCATTTTAAATAATCGTTAGTTGTTGTTTTTATTGTGAATGCGAATTTGTTTCAGACGTTGTTTACTATATCTCCGTTACAGTGAAAGAGTTTATTTTTAATTTTTTGGTTAATTTAATTAAAATTTGACAAAAATTCACATAAATTTATTTGTTTTTATGAAAGTTGTAATCTATAGTATTCTTAATGTAATTTTTAATTAATGAAATTTTGAATCCTAAAACATAAGTAAGGTATGTAAAATTTTGATTTGATTTAGTCACATATGATTTTTTAAAATGAAAATTGAACTTTACAAAAGCTAGGGGTATATTTTGTTTATAAGTTACTCCCACCGTTCCAAAGAGTACTCTTTTTATTAGGATGTCTTGCCTAAAAACTATGTCTTTAATTTTCATATAATCTTTTAACATTTTACATGTGTTATAATCATATAAACTATTCAAATATTTTTGTATTTATTGTTAACTCAATGTTATTAATACATACGTTAATTATTAGACATTTTGAACACTTTGGGATGAATGGATAGAGTAATTTATTTTCTTGTTTAAGTTTAATATTTCTAATACTCTTTTTTCTAAAAAGAAATCTGACATTTTATGTAGATGTTGCAGACTTTTACCTGAATGATAGTTCAAAACTTGTAGTATCTTTTATGTTGATATCTTATGCAAGACATAATTCAAGGCAAAGTATTTGAATTCAATTAGGCCTTATACAATGAAAAGAAAATGAATCTTACAAATGAGAGTAGTACAAAATGAATTTTAAGGGTATTAAATAAAAATCTTCAAATTTAATGTTTTAAATTAAAAATGATACTATTTATTGGGAATAAATAAAAATAAAATGTGATAATATTTTTTCTTGGGACGAAGAAATTATTAAATTATTATAGATAGTAAAATCATTTAGTCTTGGAATCAACCATATTTTACAAGACTATATGGTATTATCATCTCCTACTTCCGTCCCAAAAAATAAAAATAGCTTATCTTTCCTCTTTGATTTGTCATAAAAATATTCTTATTTCTACAGATAATTTTAGTGCAATTTGTCAAATGAGATTATTTGTTTGGGGTCGAAGAGTATAATCATTCCCCTCCAAAAAAAATAAATAAATAAATAAATCACTTTCTACCCTAATAAATAGTCTAGTTTCCAAATTTAAGTCATTAATTTTGAAAATTTATATTTAAAATCCTTATAGTTATAAATAACTATTTAACGGATATTTTATATAACGGCATCCACGTGAAGGACTAGTGGCGAAAGAAATGGTGTAGATTGTAGAGAACATTATACGGCGTCGTGGGATAGTACTAGTCGCCTTTTGATCAATCCTCTTCCATACATCATCCTTCATATCATTGGCTTTGCTTCCTTTCCTTCCAATGCAATCTTTTGATCTTTTGGATTAACACATCTCAAACTTTAACTTGTCACATGCTAAAGTTACTACTTGCGTTAAACTTCTCCAATTGGACGCATAGGATTTCCAACATCCACCATCTTCAAAGTCCGATCTCTTAATAGCAAAATTTTGAATAGCACAAAGCTCTCATACCATTTTTTTAATAAAAGCGAGGATATTTATAGATTAAGAAAATCAAGTTTCTATCTTCGATGAAAAGCGGATCGGTCGAATATAATAGTACTAGGTATTTGGAAAAATAATGACAAAGAAAATATAAATATAATAAAATAAATCAAATAAAAGAGAGAACAAGAGATTCACATGGTTTAATTCACTCCAAGGAAGCCAAGAAACCATATATGTATATTAAAGTTGGGGATAATGTCTTTTTGAGTAGCTAAGTATACATGCTTTTCACTTTTGATACATATTGTACCAAGTCAATCAA